>JASAMX010023544.1:0-54572 GCA_030248175.1 Microlaimidae sp. YZB2_3 | reverse complement strand
TTTTAATTGAAAATTTAACACGCTTTTTTTAATTGAAAATTTATGTCACAATTTCATTTGCGTGGAAGTGTGACCAAAAATGACATTTATAAACAGAAGTGAAAGTGAAAATCAACGTAAGAAAGTGTACGTGCAGAACGTCAATTCATGAATTTCACATAATATATAATATGCATATTCTGAGTTGCTCGAAGCTGATTGGACTCTAAATATGATGAATTGTACGTTCAGGGATTTTTTGTACTGTTTTTTTTTAATTTTGAATATCCAACCAAAAGAAATTAAGTAGAGTCAACAGCATGAACGCAGTTTCCAGACCTCATGCTCGTAAGTTAATAATTGGTAAAGTAGCATTTTATTCAAATAGGTAAATATGTAGGTTAAAATAAAAAATTACAGGTTCATGTGCTAAATTATCATTTTTTAATCAAATTGCTAAAATTATCATTTTTTGTTTAATAAAAAATTTTATTCGCACAAATCTTTACCTAACAACAAAGCTTTATTTAGAAATTTGCGTCGAACTGCTAAAAGAACCTTTCGTGCACTAGAAAATTAACCAAACAAGTTTTTGTAATAAAACTTTGATTCTTGTAAAACTACAAGGTTTTATGATAAGAAATTTTTACGTGTTTATACCTTTATTGAGCATTTGCTATGTGTCGAATTAAATCAGGGCTATTTGGGTTTATAGTTGTGCAATTGATAGCATTTTACAATTTTTAAAATTTTAAAATCCATTCTGTTTGCGCATATGAATAACGTGGATAGATACAAAAATGAAGGCTTCATAAACAGATAAAAAGCTTTTTTTGATCATATGTCGGTTCGTGTGGTGTGTTTATACGCCACATGAAAATAATTAAATAGATATTTTCAAAAGCTAAAAGAACTGACACACCTGTCAATAACAGAAAATAAGTAGTTTTAGTTGGTATTAAAAATATTGAGATTCATGCGTCTTTGAATTGTTAAAAAAGTTAAATTAAATTGTTAAAAAAGTTGTTACGTGCGGTGAAACAAGAAATAACAATGTAGGTAACTGACTTAATTTCGGCCACCTTTTTTTATTTTTTTGAATAAGTTTTTTCTGGTTTTTTCAATCAAGCCAAAATTTGGCCTAAAAATCAAACAATAGCTATATTTGTTATTCCAGTGCAAAATTTGAATATTTCTGTCACACTTAAAAATCAGTGAAGGTTTACACTTTTTTTAAAATGGCAGAAGTTAAGGCGCGTGCCATTTATTTCGGCCACCTACAAAAAACTGGCCATAACTATTGCTTAAATGAACAATAAAAATTTCTAAAGGTTGCAAATTTACCCTTAGGTATTGTTCTTGGTACATATAACTTAATTTTTCCCGTTTGCGAATTTTAATAGTTATTAGCAAGACTTTAAATAATTATGTCAAAACCTTAAAAAGACAAGTTTTAATAATTTGTATTTTTTGTTCAATTTTTATTTTTGGCTTAAAAAACGTCAAAACAAAGTCAAACGAGCAAAAAAAATTCTTTATACATACGGTAGTACAATCATAGGTGGGCAGGGGGGGGGTGTGGGGGGTTATACCCCCCCAAAATTTCGGATTTTGCTGACACCCCCCTTAAATTTGGGGTAGTTGGGGACGCCCCGCCCCCCCCCAAATTCGCCTCCCCAAAGAAAAATTTTTAATAGTGTTATAAAAGGACTAAAAAAAATTTTTCCGCGCTTTCGCGCGAGATGTTTATTACCTTATTTTCCCGTTTATTAACTTTTATTACCTTTAAATTCCCCCGCTACGCGGACAGTTTAAGTTTCCCTGCTACGCGGGCAGTTTAAATTGGCAATTTATCTTAGTTTTTCAATTTAAAATCGATTATCCCATTCAGTAGTTGAAGCATACATGTTTAATAAAACTACTATAAAACACTATTATCCTTTTTTTAACGTTTTAAACACATGTTATAAATGTATAGTATAGCTATAAAAAACCTTAAATTTTGTAATTACTATCATTTGGAATTAAAATTTCTAGTGTATTTTAGCGCCTCAAATTAATTTTCTGCTCCGGGGGGCATTGTTCCCCCCGAACCCCCTTGACTGAATTTTTAAGATCACAGAAAATTATGTAGAAATTAGGTAAAAAAACAAAAGTAAAAGGTATGTTCACGCGATCACCAGGGGACAATTTTTAAACAGTTTTTAGTACATATTTTAAAAAATTTTTGCCTCCAGCAGCTGGGGGGACACTCCAGACCCCCAGCCGACGCTTCGCGTCAGTTGGCGCCGCTATGCGGCGCAGGTGGCGGCGCTGCGCACCGCTTTGACAACACTTTTTCTCCCCTCCCCCAGACTGAAGCCCCCGAAATGAAATCCTGACTGCTCCACTGCACATTTTTATTAAAAGAATTAAAAAAAAATTATAAGTTGCAATAAGATCTTATTTTAATTTTACACAGTTTTAAAGCATTTATAAGCTTGTTTTACGTTTTTTACGCGTTTTAAGCTCATTTTAAGACAGCGCGGAAATATTGGGTACACCCCCCCTCAAAATTTGGGTCTTACTGGACACCCCCCCTAAAATTTGACCCCCCCCATACCCCCCCCCCCCAAAATCCGAGAGGCTGCCCACCTATGAGTACAATGATATTTAAAAACAGCAAAAAATGGCAGGTTCTTTCACCTAAATTTTCAGGTGGCCGAAATTAACGGAATCTTAAAATGCGCAGTTAGTTAAACGCATTGCAAAAAAATTTTGAAGGTAATATCAAAACATAAAAATTAACAACTTTGAGCCTTAAATAGATGGTATTTTAAGGTTATATATTGCTTCGTTCTAAATTTGATGCAGTTTAAACACAAAGATTAGGAAAATCACAAAAAAATCGCTTTTTGTATAAAAATGCTGATAATGTAGAATAACAAAAATACAAAACTTTTGCAAAAACACTTTATTCAACATTAATCCAGTTACTTTTGTGCTAGTTTTTTTGTGTTTTAAAAATAAGCCAATTTTCTAACACCCTAATTTGGTGGCCAAAATTAAGGCGTGGCCGAAATTAAGTCAGTTACCCTACTTTAATTAAAACTGTCAATTTCAAAAGAAAATAAATTTTATCTTCAAAAGCATTATTCTGAAATTAATTTTTTGTGCAAGATAAGACAAAAAATTAAAATTGGTGTCTATCTGTATAAATAAACACGTTTCATGTAAAAATACACAAGTTGGTGTCTGTCTGTAATAAATAAACACGTTCTGAGTTTTATCGCGTTTGAAACGCAATGTTAAAGGGCGCTAACATTTTGGTATTACGGAGGGCAAACCAATCCAAGTGAAGATGCAAATTTCAATTTAATAATTGATTAATTCAATTAAAATCTTTAATTAAAACCAAACGTTTATTATTGAAGAGTACTGAAGCAAAACCGTTCTCATTTGCTAAAGAAAGTTACAAAAGTTTGTTTCTAAAAATAATAATTGATAATATGACAATAACATATTATTATAAAATACACTACAGACGATTATTTGCTATATATCATACACAATAATTAGGAATTATAGTATTGTATTATTAGTTGGAATGAAACCTAACTTTTAAACGTTTGGTGAAGCTTAATCAAAATCTCCTTGTAGTAATGAAATTAATTTAATTCGCTAAACGCCGTTCCATACCCGCATCCGAGGCAATTTCTTTCTCCCGGAGAGTGGTCTTCCCTGATTGGTCAACCAAGCAAATAAAACTGAGATTAATTTTGCGTTCATAGGCTTGAAATAAAGTGATTCGAACGTTAAAACAGTGCAAGTTGTACATTATGTCACTTAAATCTTTAAAAAAGTAAAACTTTAACAATTTTTCTACAAATTTAAATGAGGATTTTCGTAATTTATAAGCTTAAAAATTTTTTAAATGTGTGCACAAAACAAATGTGGCAGACGCGTTTAGTCAAATAAACAGGACGAAGCTCTAGATTTCCTTCTGTTTTTAAAAATATATCCTAAAAAAATTCTTAAATAATGTATCGTCAATATTAAATTAAAACTTGTAACGATTCATTAAAAACACATTACGATAGTTTATTTTAAAGCTCGTTTTGACAGTGAAATGCATTGATATAAATTTTTACAGGTATTTTAATAAGTCTTAATGTGTTTTTTGCCCGCACTGTTTGTGTTGTGTTTTGCATTGAACAGCAAATTAAGAAGAACTTTAAAAACAAACAAACAAAGAAACTACTAGATACTGTAATAACTCAATATAAAATTATTTATAGCTCTATAAAATTTCATACGGCAAATACAACCGTTCCATATGAATTTGGAGCAGAAAACAGGAAATTTCGGTCTGGGGAGAAAATAGGAAAATTTAAAGAGGAGCTCCAGAGAAGAGCTCCTCTTTTCACGGACCTCCGGAGAAACCGCCGGTGCTCTGGAACACTACCTTATTTTTGGTACTGTTTTTATAAGAGTAATGTCATAAATTATTTGTCGGAAAATTTTTGAAATTTTTTTCAGCCGTGAAAATGTAAATAAAATAATTTCAAGTTCAAACAAACTTTAAATTGTGCATTTCCAGGGCGAAGCTCTGGAGCTTTTTTCACTTTAAAATTGCCTGAGCTCTGGAGCATTTTTTGATTAGTTTTATGACATTTTTTAAACTCTAAAATGTGCGTAAGTTAAAGATAAAACGAAAAACTCAATATTTAAGTTAAAGTTTATAATCAATATTTTTATCATAAAGTCATTTTTAAATGGAAAAAAATCATAGAATGCGTGAAATGAAGCCTAGAGTACTAAATAAAAACTATTTTTAAGATTAAGATATAATCTGTCTGACCTTGTAAATTTGTATAGGAGACGGAGACATGAGCAGACCAATTAAAATTGTGCGGCTATGACGCATTAAAAAAAACAAATTAGAGCGTATAAATCTTTTTAATTTTTACCTTTACAGAAAATACACAAAAAATATTCAACTTTTACCCTTTAAAAAATTGAAAATTTTTCAAAATTGAAAATTGAATTAAAAATGAATTGGTTCAAAATTGAATAATCTGAAAACTAATTGTTAAAATATGGCATTTAATCTTTATTATTTAACCATTTTTACTGAAAAAGTTAACTGATTTTGTTGTTAAATAGTCGATTTAATTCTAAAAATCAACCAGGTCAATTAGGTTTGATTTCTGATAACGAATAAACACAATAAACATATAAAAATATAGGCACCTTGCACTGAAACTTAAAATAAACATAAGATATAGAACATACAAACATTGCTGACTGTACGGAAAATACCGTAATCATGCAAATGTTTTTTAAAAAAAAGACGAAAGGCAAAACACGAAACCCTGGGGTGTTTATTAATGACATCACACTGATTATGTATGTTGATTTATATTACAAATTGTCTGTTTTAAAACGTGTAATTAAGATTTGCATGTAAAAATAAAAAAATATATGGCTGCGCTGCAGATGTTATAATAAGCGGGTTATTTCCCGTCAATGCCGCCACTAATAAATAATCAGGGAACATTTGCATGATTACGGTATTTTCCGTACAGGCTCAATGTTTGTGTGTTCTATGTATATCTTATGTTTATTTTAAGTTTCAGTGCAAGGTGCCTATACAATTATAGTTTTAATAACAACAGTGAACAGTCCGATAGGATACTTAATCAAATGGTAAAATCAAAAACCAGCGAACGCAAAATTAAACTTACCTTTTTTTTCTCAGCTGACCAATCAGATAATACCTCGGAGAAGGGAGAGAAGATTGCCTCGGATGCGGGTATGGAACGGCGTTCAGCCACCCGGTTTTTAAAAATAATAAAAAAATTGACTTTGCAGTTTATGGTTCGAATACGGTTTATAAATATATAGCAAGAACGACAAACTATGTTATTTCTTTTTATTTTATGATATTCTAACTAATTTCGAAATTTGATGCTATGAAACGAACAAATTTAGTAATTCGAGAAATAAAAATATAACCATGATGCTTTAATCAAGCTGTAACACAACACATTGACTATCTATTTTATCTCAAGTTTTTTATTTGAATCGGTGACATTTCGTATTAATTTTAAATAATGAAATACATTTTGCCTTATATTGATAGAAATTTGAAAACGCGCGCCTCTTATAATTTATTACTATGCTTTCGCGTTCAAATCATAAAAATGAAAAAAATCCTTTTGGTTGAACCGAGATTTTCACGCTTCAAATTGTTATTGTTTCTTCCATTCCCAGTTACTTATAATTTTAATTTTTTTGCTTATTTACAATCAGCGCTTTTTATTTGTGAGTTTTAAAAAAACTTATATTTTGCAAAATCAAAAATTGTGATTTGTTGGTAGAAAAAACTGTGCAAGGTCTTTAGAGTCTTAAAAGTGCGGTGCGGAGTCAAACATTTGTCTTCGATTTTGATAATTTTTCGTGAAAACGAAAACTTTACCCCTGCCCCCAATAGCCGAAAAATTTTTTTTCAACAGAATATCTTCAGTGGTTCAGGAGTTATGACCACCAAAAATGGCGTTTTTCAACAATTCTGTACGTGAGATTGCTCAATGGGTATAACAATGGGATTTAAGTTACAAAGTATATGCACTCAAAGAAAACGGCTACTTTCTACTTTAATTTGGTACCTTGATCGTTAAAATTGGTGCAGTATTTGTTGAAATATTACGTTTCCTGTACAAAAAACCCGCGATTTTTTCGCTAAAAACACGAAGTGGAGGACAAAAATGTTAGGCAAACTTCATAAAATAATTGCCGTCGTTTGGTGTTTTTAACGAAAAAATCGCGGGTTTTTTGTACAAGAAACGTAACATTTCTACAAATACCGCACCGATTTTAACGATCAAGGTATCAAATCAAAGTAGAAAATAGCCGTTTTCTTTGAGAGCATAACTTAACTTTTAATGTAAATCGTTATACCAATTGAGCAATTTTTCACGAACAGGATTTCGTAAAAACGCCATTCTTGGGGGTCAAAACTTCTGAACCACTGGGGCCTGTTTCATAAAATACTGGTCTTCGTAAATTACAAGTTTATCAATAACTTTTTTTATTCTGAACCATTTGCGTTGAAATTTGAAATGAAAAAAGATTATATACCATGTGCAAACTATTTAAAATTTCATGTACGTAGCTGTTGTGTGTTTAAAGTTATTCCAGTTTTAAACTTTGGCCACTTGTAATTTTTTAAATGTTCTCAAAAAAAAAATTTACCCGGGTAAATTTTTCTTTTGAGAACTTGTAAAAAATTACAAGTGGCCAAAGTTTAAAACTGGAATAACTTTAAACACACAACAGCTACGTACATGAAATTTTAAATAGTTTGCACATGGCATATAATCTTTTTTCATTTCAAATTTCAACGCAAATGGTTCAGAATAAAAAAAGTTATTGATAGATTTGTAATTTACGAAGACCAGTATTTTATGAAACAGGCCCCTGGAGACATTTTTGGGCTACTGGAGGCAGGGGTAAGGTTTTCACAAAAAAGTCTGACTCCGCACCCCACCTTTAAACTTGGAATCATCGGAAATTTTTGGAAATTCGGAGCCGCGACCAATCGGAACTTGGAAACCTTAAAAATTGGTTTGGACTTAGATTTTAAGTCTTTGCTTAGGCTCAGGTAGGGGTTTTAGCAATTTTAAGTCCCCAATTTACGGCTTCAAGTTCTCCACTTACGGCTCCAAGTTTCCTATTTTTGGTTCCAAGTTCCAGCTTTAAGTTCCTTCGAAATCGACCCTAAATCAAAAAAAATGCTAATGTTTCCATATAAAATAAGACTCAAAGGAGCACCGTCATAAATAAAATTCCTATATCGTCCGCAATGAACACTTTTTTACACTAAAAGATCGGGTTAAAATAAGAAAATGTATTAATCTTTCTTTCGAGGAGCTCAGATATCAAATTTGAAGCAGATGCGTTTCGTTTTTAAAAAGCAGTCCTTTACGGGCCATATAGAAATTTGATTTATGAAAATGCCCTTTTAAAAAGTACGTTCGCACAATTAAAAGTTTATTTAGGGTAGTGCATTTAATTTCGGCACTTTTTTTGTTTTTCCGATGTAACTTTTCACTGTATATCCCAATTTTCATGTTTCATAGCTCATTTTAAAACTTTCACGACACTGCGTTGCGCCACAGAAGTTTCACTGTACGAAAGTAGTTTTTTTACTTAATTAAGTCAGTTTTTAAAAAAATGGAAAATTGCCGAAATTAAATGTGTGCATTTCGGCACTTTACAAACAATCGATTGTTTCTCAGTCAAAAAATCATCATTTTTAAAAATTTAAAAACTATCATTATCTCCAGACAGTTTTTTTTAATTTAAGCTTCTACTTGTTATTCAACGTGTAACTGGCAAAAAGTTACAGCTAAAATGCCAAATGGTATCAAAATGAGCAAAATTTGGGAAAAAAGTGCATTTAATTTTGGCACTTTTTAAAAGGACCCCCTTAATCGATTTTATTTGCAGTGCTATGACTACTACACATTTCAACGTTGCCTTTTAACGATTTACAACTACAATTTAACACCCGACCACTTAATTCAACCCGTTTTTACCTACAGCAATATGTGTGCCGAAATTACACTATTTTATTTTATAACGATTACTCACCACAGACGCAACGTAGAACCACGGGGACTGAAAATTCGGAAAATAAACTAAATTTTACCAGGACAGTTTAATTTTTAAACCAATTTATTGCGTAATCATAAAATGCCCATGTTCTAAAAACGAGTAACAATTTTATTTTTTATAAATCACACAATTTCACATGAAAATATCATAACATAACAACTAAAAAGCTCACGACAGTCTACATATAATTAGCTACATATAGTTAGCTCTCATTTGAACTACCAAACGTCGTATTCCGTCCAGGATTACCAAAGATATAGTCCAAAATTAAAAATGACCAATTGGGAAAAGTGCCGAAATTAAATGCACTACCCTATTTCTCTTTAAACAGAATACGGAAAGCCGATACTACTCAGCGCTTACTGCGTAACCAAATAAAAAACAACATTATCGCCGTACTGTATATCATGTCTCAGTTGGGATTCAATCTCGAGATTTTAAGGTTTAAATAGCCGGAGCTCCGATGCGTAATACTGAATGGTAGGAAGATCACTATGTATTTAAAGGTCTGAAACCAAATCTCGCCACTGGAAGAGTTCCTTTAACGGGAATTAATATTAATATTACGCGTTGATATACAGCCTTAGTATAATCAAGAATATATAACACAAGAGAATGTCCGACTGTACACTAAATTTTTGACCAAAATTTTGCGAGAAAAGTCGCACTTTCGAATTTGTGTGCAACTTTTCTCGCAAAAATCCGCCATTTTCTGCACGTTTTCCCGCGCTGCGATTTTTTACACAGTGTTAGTTTTCTCGCAGTGGGGACTGCGACTTCTTTCGCACTCTATGCTGCTTTATTCGCACTGCGATTATTTTCGCACTGCGAGCCTGGCCGCGCAACAAAAAAAATACAGACGCTGGTAGTCATTTTCAATGGAGTAAAACACTTCAAAACTTGTTTTATTTAAATTTAAAACGTTGGAAAGTTACTTTATTTTATTAAAACCAAAAAGTTTAACATCTTAAGGTAAAAAAAAAACGACTTTTACTCATTTAAACACAAAATTTTCGCTCCGCTCTGTTTTTATTTTTTTTGTTGCGCGGCCAGGCTCGCAGTGCGAAAATAATCGCAGTGCGAATAAAGCAGCAGAGAGTGCGAAAGAAGTCGCAGTCCCCACTGCGAGAAAACTAACACTGTGTAAAAAATCGCAGCGCGGGAAAACGTGCAGAAAATGGCGGATTTTTGCGAGAAAAGTCGCACACGAATTCAAAAGTGCGACTTTTCACGCAAAATTTTGGTCAAAAATTTAGTGTACAGTCGGACATTCTCTTGTGTTATATATTCTTGGTATAATGTACTATTTTTATAGCCATATAATTACTTTTTTCTTTAACCTGATTTAAATATTTTTTGGAGACTAGTAACGTTCCCTGAAGCTCTGGGGATTGCTCTGGAGCTCCGCATTATTTTTACACTTAATGAACAAGTATCCCCTGTCAGCCGTACGGCTGACAAATAATTTTTTCTGTATTTTACGGATTCATTCGCTAACTTTTTTTGGAAATTCAATAATAAAGATGTCCAAGTTAATTTTATTTATTTCAACCTCTTTATGAAGATACTTCCCGAACTATAAGTATTTCAATTATATCCCATTTAGCCCAATCTTTTTTTTTGTTTGGAGAGAAAAGTCCATACCATCCCCCTTTTGTGAAAAGTTCTTGAACAGCATAAAGATGTAGATGTCCATGTTATTTTTTATATGTTCAACACTCATTATATCCGTTCTGCAATTGGGGAGTAGAGTCCTTCCTCTCTTTAGTGAAAATATGTTTTCCAGTATTAAGAAGTCCATCCAGATCTTTTCAAAAAAAAACATAATATCCTGGTTTTCCATTGACTAATTACTATAACCAATAAGTAATTCCATAGGGACCGTTTTTGTCAAAATGCGTTTTCCACTCTAAAGATGTCCATGCGATTTCTTAAAAATTTTAATCTCTTTATGGCATTCTCCGATTTTTAACCTTTTGCAATGTTATCGGATTTAACCTAATCCGTTATTCGGTTGAAGAGTAGAGTCCCTCCCCACTTAACGAAAATATGCTGTCTATTATTAAGATGTCTTTGTTCATCTTTCTAAAGAAACATAATATTTTGGCTTTCCATTGATAATTACTCTAACTAATAATCTTTCTAAAGAAACATAATATTTTGGCTTTCCATTGATAATTACTCTAACCAATAAGTTTGAGACAATTCACAGACAAAAATTTTTTCAACTTTCAAGGTCCATAGGTTTTCCCCTTTTGTGAAAATGTTTGTCCAGGCTAAAGATGTCCATGCAAATTTTTTTTAAATTTTAAACCTTTATGACATTCCCCGGACTGTAAGCTTTGTAATGATGATATCTCATTTAGTCCAATCTTTTTTGGTTGGTGAGGAAGATTATTTTCTTCTTTAGTGAAAAAACCGTTCTCCAGTATAAAGATGTCCATGTTAATTTTTTCCAATTTATTCTTGTTTTATATTCGCTAATCACTTTTACCATTAAGTTTGAGCCAAATCAAAGACAAAGAATTTGCTAAGTTTTAAAATCTTTGGTGAAAATGTGTAAAGATGTCGGTGTAAATTTTTTCGAAATTTCGACCCCTTACGACACTGCCCGGGATATAAGCTTTCCAATGATTCTTTATTCAGCTTAATTCGTTCGGTGGTTAAGGAGGAGTTAGGAAACACTCACACATATATACACAAACACACAGACACTACGTTTATTTATATATACATATATATATATATACTATATATACTATATACTATACTATATATACATATATATATATATATATATATATATACTATATATACTATATATATATATACAAATATATATACTATATATATATATATATATATATATATATATATATATATATATATATATTTATTTATATATATATATAGGTAATTAAAGAGTTCTGGTATAGATTATGTGGTCAAATGTTTTTTATTAACTAAATTTTTTTTAAAAGTTATTTAAAACAATAAAATAATCCTACAAATACCGATAGAGTAGTTTAAAATGTATTTTAAGCTTAAATAAACTTCAAATCGTTCATTTAAATGGGAGGAGCTCTGGAACTCCTTCGCTTTAAATGGCCAAAGCTCCGAAGCGCGATATTAAAGGGTAGAATCATCAATAGTGGTGGGATTTAGGGTCGATGGAGCCTAGGGAACTTGGAGCTGGAAATTGGAGCCGAAAATAGGGAACTCTGAGCACAAAGAGGAGTCATAACTTGGAGCCAAAAATAAAAATCGCAAAAACGTGGACCTAAGCCTAAGCGAAACCTAAATTTAAGTTAAAACAAATTTTTTCTAAAGGCTCCAAGTTCCCATTGCTCGTGGCTCCAAGTTCCCAAAAATTTTCAATGGCTCTAAGTTCCCTGCTTGCGGCTCTAAAGACCCCGTACCAGTGGTGGAAGACTATAGTTGTTTCTTCGCCCTCGGCGGACGTGGAGATTGGTTTGCGAAATGCGCGTTCTATCGTATCGTCGTTACTCTGACACAAAGAGTCACAATCACTATAAAATCAACGTGACTCTAACTCGTTTTGTTTATGTTAGTTGTGTATTAAGATATAAAAAGAGTCACAGTTACGAGTATTTTACGACGCATCCGGCTCATTGTGTCAGAGTAACGACGGTATATAAAATACGCATGTAGCCACGATTAAATCGATATACTATTCTAACCTTAAAGCCGTCCGGTGTACGCGGTTATATTAGTCCAAAAATTCGCCGGGAGAGCAATTTAGCATGAAAGGGAAAGTTGACGAATGTCAGCCGCCGCGTTGCGTATTGAGTTTTTGAATTTTTTATGGTCTTTATGCGGCTTCTTCCCCCTCGCACTACTACGGCAGAATGAGTCGGAGATTCGGAAAATCCCAGGAACTGAGTTTCAGTTTTCTTGTTTTGCATTATACAATCGAGGTCCCCAGGCCGGTTAAAAATGGGGTCAAAAGAAGACGATTTGCCGCGAGAATTGACTCTTTATACGTTCGCAGCGTGTATTATTCGCGACAACGTATGGATAGGATGGCCGATCGCAATCGCGACTTCGTGGTGATAGCTTTGACTCGTTTTGCAGTGGTGAGAAAACCTTCCTCGTTGCGGCTTTGGTTTGGTATTTGTCCGCAAGACTTTGGCAACTTGTACAATTACCGCGCTTTTCTTTTAACATCTTTCCTTAAAATTTGTTCCCGATATATTAATTTTCATTGAAAAAAATTGCAATTAAAGTAGAAAAAATTGGTAATCGTTGAAAAATTGGTATATATATTCTTCTATTTATTATTATAATTCTAACGCTCATTATCTTAAAATCAATATTCTTAATCGTTCACGTGGCGATTTAACCCTGCGGTACCACACCAACTATAATCAGAGAATCTGGATAAAATTTGTAATTTATGTTCATCATCTTTTTCTTCTAATTTTTTTATTCCAAAAAATAATTTCAATCATCGGTGGCGCGGGAGCGCCCACTGAGATTTATCCCCACGGCACCGCGACAACTATAACTAGAGCAGCTGGTAAATTTTGTAATTCATGTTTATCATCTTTTTCTTCTTATTATTATTTATATTTCAAAAAATACAATTCCAATCATCGGTGGTGCGGGGGTGCCACACTGCAATTTAACCCACGGCACGCCGCCAACTATGCTTAGAGAACGTGAGTAAATTTTGTAATTCATGATCATAATCTTATTGTTATTATTATTTTTTACTTTAAAAATTAGAATTGCAATTATTAGCGCACGGCATCGCGCCAACTATATTTAGAGAACGTAGGTAAACTTTGTGTGGAGCGCCACTGTACCGCACTAACTATAATTAAACAACGTGGGTAAATTTTGTAATTTAAATTCTTTATCTTCTTATTATTTTTTATTTAAAAAGTACATCTCGACAATGGAATGATTATAAACATATGTCATTGCGCAGATAAAACTATAGTTTTTTAGGCTATTTTTTAATTTAATTCAAAAAAGTGGTAGACTAGCCTTGAAAAATGCTCCAAGTATAGAGCAGGAAAAAGGGGCGATTTTTCTCCGGGCGTATGTTTAGACAGAAAAGATGTGGACTAGTCTGAGATGGACATTATGTGAACTATAGAGAATTTGCATTTGATTTGGGTAGCTGCTCACTAAATAAAAATTTCTACCATATGATAATGATTTGTTTATGCATTGATCTAATCACACAACACTGTTGCATTTTTTTAGTTTGATGAAATGTCAATTGAAAAAATCATACTCACAGCAATCTTTAACAAGCGCGAAATCGTCACTTTTTCAAATTTATAGTTGTTTCTTACACATACAAATATAACCTTCTAATTGAAAAAGTGGCGATTTCGCGCTTGTCAAAGATTGCTGTGAGTATGGTTTTTTTAATTGACATTTCATCAAACTAAAAAAAATGCAACAGTGCTGTGTGATTAGATCAATGTATAAACAAATCATTATTATATGGTAGAAATTTTTATTTAGTGAGAAGCTGCCCAAACCAAATGCAAATTTCCTATAGTCCACATAATGTCCATCTCAGACCAAAGGTAAACCCAACGTGGCCGCAACAGTTGTTCGTTGGATTAAAATATGCCCCCCATTATAAGTACCCACTCAAATCACGAGAATTTGACGTCACTTTATCAAACAAATACTCTGTATTAAATCGAATCTTATTGGCTGATAAAGTGATGTCAGATTCTCGTGATTTGAATGGTTATTTAATGAGGGCATTTTTTAATCCGTCGAACAACTGTTGCAGCCACGTTGGGTTTACCTTTAGTCCACATCTTTTCTGTCTAAACATACGCTCGAGGAAAAATCGCCCCTTTTTCCTGCTTTATTCTTAGAGCATTTTTCAAGGCTAGTAACATCTTTCTTTAAAATTCCCGATATATTAATTTTCATTAAAAAAATTGCAATTAAAATAGAAAAAATTGGTAATCGTTGGCAAATATATATATATATATATATATATAAATTCGTGATTATACCGGTTAGAGTTCAGTTTTTCTTAAAAAATAAATAGGGTTAATTTCCAGCGAATAAAGTGATAAAGTGTCTAAGCTTGACTCACAAATATTTAAACAACTTAGATTACTCTCTAATATGCATCTTACCCAAAATGTAACATTAGGTATTTTTTACTGCATTAAGCGCTGATTAATATATTTTATGTTTTATTTTTATTTTTTATGCTGAGGCCCTTTTTTTCATTCAACTGTTATTGCGGATTTTCGCAATATTAAATATTGTTTTTATTCCACTTCATAAACGATCATTAATAGTATCATGTAATAACTATAATATCATTTCGGTCTTATGGCAAATTGTGATGTATTTTTAATAGTGTTTCTCATGAATATTAAAGCAATCTGTTGCAAGATTATGGATTGTTTCCCTTTTAGGTTTCCATTCATTTTAAGCGGTGGTTATTTTACTTACCTACCTATTTTCTTTTGATCTTTTTCAGATTTATTACTTCGGAATATTACTCAAAAAATTTACTATCGTAAAATTAATTTTGCTAATTTTTCCAAATTGGCTTGGTGTAATTCAGTAAAGCATATAATTTAACTGTTTAAAATTTTCAAACCACCTAAAATATGGTTGCAACTCCGTGTTGTTTGCGCCAAAACAAATGATAATGGCGATCAGTTTCTAACCAAACGCTAAAAACCATGATTAATTAATATAAAAACAAATCAGAATAAAAAATAATATAAAAAATAACATCGAAAACAAATAAAACAATTCGCTCTGTTTAATCAATCTACCGATACAAAAAATAGTCATAGATTTAAATATAATTTGATTTTTTATATATACAGTGGATCTAACAAATAAATTTAATTAAAGAGATTGCACTTTTGAAATACGGCAAAATAATAATTTTGTAAAAAACTATTAGAAATATTCTTGATACCAATCTTTTTTTTAAATTTTAGTTTGTTTATGCTAGTAGTGGTTGTACGTTAAAAAATTGAGAAAAATGTAGATTCTTATAAGGAATAACTTCTAAACGCGAATTTTAAAGGTTTTCACAGCTTTTTGATTTACCTAAACAAAAAGGTAAAAAATTTCAAACCGAAACTGTAAATTATATCAAACAGGAAATGTTTTTATTCCTTATAGATTTGTTGGCTTATTCTTTATAGCGCATAATTATACCTTACTAAAGTAATTTATACGATTGTTTTCAACGTATGCGCAAGATTTGTTTGCAAACAATTTCTATTTACTAGATAAAATTAAACTAATAAGACTTGATTTTTAAAAAATAAACAGAACTGTTAAAAGTTAGCGTATAAATATAATAATATTTTAAGATGTTTTAAAATTAACTACGCCTCTACGCCATATAAGTATATGGTGTTTAAGGCTGTAAAAAATGAAATTGGAGCTGTGTTTATATCATCAGAGCTTGAAGCCGAATTCGAAAAAAAAATTCGAAAGTTGGAACCATAAATATAAAAATTGTCTACTATCAAAATATAAATAGCCTTAAATATAAAATGAAAGCCTAATGACTTTAAAATTTCAGCGCTAAGCTCCCAAATAATGGCTCTGAATTCTATTTTTTGGCTCCAAGTTGCCGATTTTTGGTACAAGTTTCATCAGGTGCAATAATTACCCAAAGTAATTAGTCACATGCGTTTTTTCGTTATAATATTCGCGGTGTTATTTTCTTTCCCTTCTAAAAATTATTCTAGCAATTTATTATCCATAATCTATGGAAAAATTAATTTTTAAAAAAAAAATTTTTTTTTTAAAAACTAAAAACATAGAGCGAAGAATTTTTTAACAAAATAATGAAAAATCATTCCACTTTAGCCGTCAAAGTTTGTACTTTCAGTATGGTAAAAATTGTTTAAATAAGTTTTCTGATTTTTAATATTGAACATATAAAAAATTGTTTTTATTTTATTATTGCTAAAAATCGATTCAATAATGCAGGCCATTTTTTATTAAATTTTTGCAAGAAAAAGCGCATATGCGACTTGTCTTGTACGCACTATACTTATTTTACATTTTTCACTGCAGTCAACCAACACTAGTTTTCTTCCGTAGCGATTTTTCTTGCAAAAATTAGAGAAAAGCCAAATTTTTTACCTACTGCAGAAAAAAATAACTGTGCATGAGAACTGGGAAAAATGGGTAATTTTTGCTATTAAACTCACACATGTGCGAGATTTTTAGCAATATGTTGATCATAAATTATGTGTATAACCATTGTCTTAGATTATTCATTCTTGCTTTTGTGTATTTTGGTGATTTCAAATATATTGGACTAATACCATTTTGTTTCTATATTAGTGCAGTTAACATGTTTATGTTTTTGTTTGTTTTGATTCTTTTAACATAAACATTTTTTTGATTTTACTGTATTTTCATAGATTTTTTTCCTAAACAACGAAACTCAAAATACCGTTTAAATATTTGTTTAACATGCTTTTGTTTAAATATTTTTCGAAAAAAAACGTTTGAAAACAACATAATATATAATCCTGGGGTAGAACGTAATTATTTTTTCACTCTTTTCTATGATATTCCATTTAATAGTCATCCTTTTAATTTGTTTGTTTTTCGGATCGCGGTAATCTGGCATTTGATAAAACGACGCTCTTTATGCCACTCGTACAGAAAAGTGCCCCCGTGGGAAATCGACGCAAACTGTCAATTTATTTTTTATAGAAACGTCAACCGCGCGAGAAATGGCCGAAAAACAAATTCTGCGCGAAATCCACGCCGACGCCACGGAAGGCGGAAAACTTCCGGACCGACCGACCGACCACCGCCAACTTCCGGTAGCCGGAAATCGCCGGTCAATTTCCGGCGGAAATGGATCCGGAAGCGTTTTGGAAGCGGAAAGCCCGACGGCGGCTCTCCTTCCGGAACCCCTGCGGCCCAGTTTGGTGATCAACGGCGCCGTCGCCGTCCCACCGACCCCCCACTTTCCGGCCGACCGACCGACCCTCTCAGTGCAAAATAAGCACTTGAATCGAGCGCTTGTCGGTGGAGACTTTCAGCACCGACCCAGCGAGGGCTCCATCCAGGTTCCAACACTGGTCAACGCTTCCGAAAGGGGTAAGCGACCTATTTTGTTTTTTTTTTTTTTGACTATTTTATTTTCTTGTTTTATGAAAGACCATTCCGGTTTGAGAGAATTTAATTAACTTCTGAGAACTTTTTTTGCAATGTGAAAATTCTCTAGTTTTTAGTTTAATTTGTGCTTACATGTAATGTTTCAGATTTTATTAATGTCTGTTAACTGCCTGTTATAAACAGGTGATTGTCGGTAAATTTAACCGTCCGTAAATTTTGTAATGATACTTGTAAAAACCTGAAACTAAGGCACTACGTCCGTATTTGGCAATCTTAAGAAGCTCAGTTTTTAATAATGTAATGAAAATCTTATAAAAATAATACTAGCAATATGAAGCTTATAACAGATGGCATAGAAAACTGTAAATTTTTCCTTCTCGTAAAAGTTTACTGAAAACACAAAAAAGTGAAAATTTTGAAATATTTCCGCAATTTTTTGTGTTTGCATTGCGAATGAAAAACGATTATTTATGGTGGGAAATATTTAAAAATGATTATTCAGTTTCAAAAAATAGAGAAATACAGTTGTTAATGTTAAACAGAGGCAACAGAAATAATTTAATTAATCTTTTACCAATTATAAGAATGTTTTTTTAAAATTTTATAAAACCAGAATAAAAGTTAAAAAATCGCTCATTAAATATTGGACAAAAATAACAGTGTTACAAAAATGTGCAAGCTTTTTTGTAATATTTAGCATAACTGCGCAAGCAAAATAACAAAACTCCAAAATGATCTATATATAAAAAGACGGTAATGTCTCTCTCTCTCTCTCTCTGTGTGTGTGTGTGTGTGTGTGTGTGTGTGTGTGTGTGTGTGTGTGTGTGTGTGTGTGTGTGTGTGTGTGTGTGTGTGTGTGTGTGTGTGTGTGTGTGTGTGTGTGTGTGTGTGTGTGTGTGTGTGTGTGTGTGTGTGTGTGTGTGTGTGTGTGTGTGTGTGTGTGTGTGTGTGTGTGTGTGTGTGTGTGTGTGTGTGTGTGTGTGTGTGTGTGTGTGTGTGTGTGTGTGTGTGTGTGTGTGTGTGTGTGTGTGTGTGTGTGTGTGTGCGTGTGTGTGTGTGTGTGTGTGTGTGTGTGTGTGTGTGTGTGTGTGTGTGTGTGTGTGTGTGTGTGTGTGTGTGTGTGTGTGTGTGTGTGTGTGTGTGTGTGTGTGTGTGTGTGTGTGTGTGTGTGTGTGTGTGTGTGTGTGTGTGTGTGTGTGTGCGCGCGCGTGTGCGTGTGTGTCTCCATTTTCATACTGTAGTTCCGGACCAACCCGGAAATCCGTAATTCCGGAATCACGGCCTATTTTTACCCTAATTTATTGACAAAATTAAGGATTAATGCCCTACCATGTTTTTTTACGAAATATTTGTAAAGTAATTTGTTTTAAAAACAATGAAACTAACTCTAAAACAGGAATAGAATAATTTAATTTTTTAAGCGTAAACAAGCTTGAAATTGTTTATTTAAAAAGCGGAGCTGCAAAGCTATTTCAGTTTTAAGTGGGTGGTGGTCAGTAGCATAAAAATAAAGGTAGTAGCATCACTAAAATAAACCAATAGATAAAAATAAAAATTTATCGAGTATTTCAGATGAAAAATGAGCACACCTTCTGAGATCTTCGATATAAAAAGGCTTACGAGTGGTTTTGTTAAATATAATATGTTTGTATATAGCGTTAAAGCTAATTTATCTGATACATAAATGAAATTTTCTTTAACAAATTTGGCAATATTCGGTGTTTTTGTGTTGACTACGATTTACTGTATACTTGTAAGTAATTTGTGTAACAAACAATAAACACAAACATACTGATGGATTTTATTTTTAAACATTTGATTGCTTTATGTTTACGAATGTACTTAGAAACATACTTTTAGATTTTTCTTAGTTAAGCAATTACATGCGCAAAATATGTTCAAATTTACGTAGATTTTAAACATTATTTTACAGGTAAAATTACTACATGTTAAAACGAAAAACGCTTTTATAATACAACAGCAGCACCGTATTCATTAATTTTTTGTTTCCTTTTTTGTTATCCATTGGGAGGTATAATTTTCGGTCGTCTAGAATGATTTGCTGCTTTTTTAAGATTATTTATTTTATGTGCATTTAAAACTTGCCTCTGTTGATAAAGATTAGAAAGATTTATGGGACTGTTTTTTTATTGCTATAAAAAACTCCTCTAAAAGAATTCTCGATTTAAAAGGTTTTCTTTTCCTGCATGATAATTGCTAAATTAAATAAAAATTAAATTTGGATTGGTTGTATAAATATGTTTGCGATATAACTATAGGCTTATTTTTTTATAAAAGGATTAAAACAAAAAAAACGAAATTATATTTCGGAAAGTACTTCAAATATCGTAATTAGTGATATTTTTGGAATTCCACACTGTTAAAACAGTGTTATTAAAACAGACTTATTAAAACAATAGGAATTTATTTAAAACATATTTCAAGTCTAAATAAGTTTGAAATCCTTCATTTAGATGGCGTAATTCTTTCTGTTTTACGAAGCCAAAGCTAAAACAAATGATAAACAAAGCTAGAAACATTGATTTAGAGTCGTTAGAGCCGAAGGAACTTTGAGCTGGAGCTTGGAGTCGGAAATTGGGGTTGTGAGCACAAAAAATAGACCTTAGAACCCAACGTTTAAAATTGTTTAAACCTGATATTAACCCAATAATTAAACTTAACCTTAACTCCAATTTTTTCCAAATTACGAACATTTTTCACTGTCTTAGGTTTTCTGTTTACGACTTCAAAACCCCCGTACCAAAACATTAGTTGTAATTGCAGCATTTCAATGTTTTGTGTGTGTATAATGTTTATTTATAATTATTTTTTTACTTATAGTTCAAACCTTTAATTCGAACGTTGTTTAATCCCCAAAATAAAATTTTTACTGTAAATGTAAAGTAGGTTCCGAAGAAATATCAGTGTCCATAGGATAAAGTTGGATGCTTTACTTGCGGGTTATAATAGATATTTTGAGTTTATTGCTTGCGGCTACTGTCAACATATTACTATGAAAATTTAAATGAACGCGACAAGGCCTAGACAACCGTCAAAAAAGGAATAAAAATATATTTGAAATAAGCCTGGAAAATACTTCATTTATTTTATGCAAATCATTTAGAGCTAGACAAAGAAGTGACAGACAGCTTTACGAAGGTAAAATTTTTTAAGTAAACCGAAGGTTTTGTTTTATGTAAAGGAAACTACTTCGGCTATTGGAGGACGATTTAGAGATTGCCATAGCTAATGCTGGTTACGCACTAACACTGGTTATTACTCACGCGAAAAGATAAAGCCTTCCATAATTTATCATTCCGAAATGACGCAAAAAGAGCAGCTATATAAACTCCTTTCGCTTTTCTAACTTACGTCCTTTATTATTATTTTTAAAAATATTTTTTATTAACAGCACAAAAATAATTATACTCCTATAATTTATTTTGGTAGACTATTGATTGCAGTCTAATCGCCATTGATATTGTTTTTGAATTTTTATGATACTTTAAACAATTAAATATTTAAAGACGATTTTTTAGAATAAAAGCAAAAATCTTGAAGGAAAATTTAATTTTTTGTTTTAATAATATTCATGTTTTTTTATTCGCGAGTGATTGAGATAAAAACTGTTTTAAATTTGTTTGTACCATTTATAATTTTGCCGGGGCGCCGCGCCAACCATAATTAGAGAACGTGGGTAAATTTTGAAATTCAGAACCTTCTTCTTCTTCTTCTTCTTCTTCTTCTTCTTCTTATTATTATTATTATTATTATTATTATTATTATTATTCCAACGCTCCATCCTTAAAAGCGATATTCCTCATTCGTTACTGATTGATCAAAAATAAACATGGGCTCATAAGAAAGAAGAAGGAATTACGCAACTTTCTTAGGAAGCACTTTTTTGATTTAGGTCCTTGTTATTGATTTATTGATCAAAATAAAAAAATTGAAAAATAGACAAATAAAAACTCCCAAACGCACAATAACAGCCTTTTGGCAACAATAAGGATTGTACAGAGCAGACAACCAACATCCCCTCATAAAAACCGCACAAAAATAGCAGACCGTTTTTAATTGGTTGCAGAAACGGAACCAGTTCCCAGCGCCATCTGCTTAAACCGCGCGGAAATCGGTGAAAACAACAGAGTACGTTTTTTTAATTCTTGCATTACTGATGACAAAATTAATTCAAAGTTTTATTTATTAAAAAATAATAATAAGCGTCGGTGGCGCGGGAGCGCCACGCGCCGGTAGGTAATCATCGGTGGTGCGGGGGTGCCACACTGCAATTTAACCCACCGCACCGCGCCAACTATACTTAGAGAACGTGAGTAAATTTTGTAATTCATGTTCATCATCTTCTTCTTATTATTATTTTTACTTTAGAATTATAATTGCAATCATTGGCGCACGTAATCGCGCCAACTATATTTAGAGAACGTAGGTAAACTTTGTCTGAAGCGCCACTGCACCGCACTAACTATAATTAAACAACGTGGGTAAATTTTGTAATTTAAATTCATCATCTTCTTCTTGTTATTTTTTATTTAAAAAAGTATATCTCGGCAACGGAATGATTATAAACATATGTCATTGCGCAGCTGTTTATTAGGCTATTTTTTAATTTAATTAAAAAAAAGTGGTAGACTAGCCTTGAAAAATGATCTAAGAATAGAGCAGGAAAAAGGGGCGATTTTTCCCCGGGCGTATGTTTAGACAGAAAAGATGTGGACTAGTCTGAGATGGACATTATGTGGACTATAGAAAATTTGCATTTGGTTTGGCCAGCTGCTCACTAAAAAAATTTTTGCGATATGATAATGATTTGTTTATACATTGATCTAATCACACAGCACTTTTGCATTTTTTTTAGTTTGATGAAATGTCAATTGAAAAAATTATACTCACAGCAATCTTTGACAAGCGCGAAATCGCCACTTTTTCAAATTTGTAGTTGTTTCTTACACATACAAATATAACCTTCAAATTGAAAAAGTGGCGATTTCGCGCTTGTCAAAGATTGCTGTGAGTATAATTTTTTCAATTGACATTTCATCAAACTAAAAAAAATGCAAAAGTGCTGTGTGATTAGATCAATGTATAAGCAAATCATTATCATATCGCAGAAATTTTTATTTAGTGAGCAGCTGGCCAAACCAAATGCAAATTTTCTATAGTCCACATAATGTCCATCTCAGACTAGTCCACATCTTTTCTGTCTAAACATACGCCCGGGGAAAAATCGCCCCTTTTTCCTGCTCTATTCTTAGAGCATTTTTCAAGGCTAGTTTTAATATTAGTAAAACACTCTTTCTGTTCTTTTTTATATAAAATTTGATTTTGCATCTAGAGTTAACTTGGAATGTGTTATGTGCTTATACATGTTCGTTACCTGTTCAAAAGGGTAATCAATAATTATAAGGTTAAATAAGTGCTAGATAAAAATTAGAAACATTAAAAAAATTTTCAGATCTAAAACAAAATTTATCAATTGACGCTCTTAAAGGTGCAGTGCGGGGTCAAACTTTTTAATCTTCGATTTTGATCATTTTTGATAACTTTACCCCTGCCACCAATAGCCCACAAAAATTTTTTCAACAAAATATTAAACTTAACTTATGTAACTTACACTCTATTGTACTCGTTATCTACTGCAATGAAAATGGTTAAAAAGTTTTTAATTCAGTTCAGTTCTAAAACTAAATTAAATTTTATGCTTTTTTAATTCGTTATTTAACAGCTTAACAGCTGTTGTTTAAATCCCGCATAAAACCTAATGTTATACAAAATTACTATTCTTTACACGTAACTGTTTTTCGTGTTTTTTTTCTGAAAAGACATATGATTTATTTTATATAAGCTATAATGAGCTTTAAAATGGCGCCTTTTAAACAAGTTCAGAAATTTTTATTTGTTTAATTAATCAGGCATTTTTGTATTAAATTGGGTCTATTACTAAAAAGATATAAATATAAAATGGTTTAAGCAGATCATTAAAAGAATAATTTCACGTAGAATTTGCTTCGAGATACATCTTAGTGTAATTGATAAATCTTAGTGTAATTGACTTAATTTCTGGCACGTATTTATTTCGGACACAATTCTAAAAAACGATCATGTGAAAAAACTGAAATGATTGAAGCAAAATTATGATTAGACTAATGAAAAATTTTTCAGTTAGATTCCTCTGATCATTTAATATTTTTATATTTATTTTAATTTTTTGATTCAAAATTTTATAATGTTTTTATCTCTATTTTTATTTTTTTTTTATTTTTACATTTTTTTAGATTCTCTCTAATTTTAATAAATGATAAAAAATGTTAAAATTAATAAAAAAAACATTTAAATTTAAATTATGTTTTGTGTAACAAAGTAAATTGCTTATGCTATCTGAAATACATAAACATTTTTTTATTAATTTTTTTTAAAATCATGTTTTTATTTTTAAGTTTTGATCACTTTTACATTGAAAATTAAAAATTTCAATCTTGAAAATTTTTTCTCAAAAGGAAAGCTTTTGTGGCATTCTTCAGAAACACACTATTAAATTAAAAAAAAAACACTCATATATATATAAAAGGCAGAGGGGGGGGGGAGAGGGATGGGGTTGGGAGGGGAGGGTATCCTCTCCCACCCCAAAAAAATGCCGATTATAGCCGACCGACACTCTCCTAAAAGTTCGGGGTACCCCGGACACTTCCCGCCCATAAAATTTGGGGGTCCCAGTACCATGGGCGTAGCCAGGATTTCCGAAAGCGGGGATCCAACCTTGAAAAAAATTTCTGAATGGGGGGTCCAAATCCTAAACGTTATTAAAGAGCTAAAAAAAATTTCCGCGCTTCGCGCGGAGTGTTTATTGCCTTGTTTTGTCACATACTTTTTTATTTTCCTATCATTCAATAAAAAAATCTATAAAACAAAAAATAAAATTTTTACAAACAATTTGACACCATAAAATTTTTGATTTCTAATACCTTAACAGCTAAAAAATAAGTACCTTCAATCACAGCTGAGCAATGAAAAGTGCGAGAAAATTTTTTTAAAATTATATATTCTCCTAACCTTAAATTAAGTTTTTAACACCACTATATAACAATCTAAAGAGGGGGGGGAACGTCCGTCCAGCGGGGTCGTATCAAAATTACAAAACAAAGTAACACAAGTTTGGAACTGGACACCAATTAAAATATTAGGAATGGGGTGGGTCCAGCGTGGTCATACCAAGATCACAAAACAAAGTAACAGAAATTTAGAAGTGTAGACTATATAATTAATCGAGCGCTGAGCGGAGTGAAACGCGTGAAAATTTTTAAAAAATGGTCGTTCTAGACCCCCAAATTTTTATACTTGGCAACCCAAAAGGGGGGTCTAACCCAAAATTTTTCTTTTTGCCGACCCAAAAGGGGGTCTAGGCCTCCTAGACCCCCCTGGCTACGCCCATAATATATATATATATATATATATATATATTGTGTGTGTGTGTGTGTGTGTGTGTGTGTGTGTGTGTGTGTGTGTGTGTGTGTGTGTGTGTGTGTGTGTGTGTGTGTGTGTGTGTGTGTGTGTGTGTGGGGATAAACCTCGAGACTCATGCAAAGGAGATATAGATCTGGAAAATTCTTTCTTCTCTTAACTCTAAAGTAGATTATTGAATGTTAAACAACACCGTATGCAAATGGTTTTTTATTTTGAGATTTATCGTTAAAAATTGATTTAATTGTTTTGTTTAATTTAACTATAAAAAATATGCAGGTCAATATTAATGGTTATTACTGAGTTTTGGCTAGAAACATTTTTTGGGAAAAAAACGATTAATTCAATTATACAAATACTCTATTTTTGTATAGAAGTTAGTTATTCATTGATATAGTTATTTCTAGATCAGAATTTTTGTTAACAATATGCCCGCTTAATTTTGTTTATTGCTCATCATTTTTGTACAAGTCTTAGTTGTGACGTACGCAACCTAACCTCGGAAAATTTATGGTTTGTTTCAGTTGCTGTAATTTAGGCAGTTTAAAATTGTTTAACCCAGTAATAAAGCCTTTTGAAACAGCCTTCGCTAGGAAGAAAGCAGATAGGAGGCAAATAGGAGGCAGGTAGAAAGCAAGTAGGAGGCAGGTAGGAGGCAGGTATAAGGCAGCAAAAATGTCTTAAAGACAGTTAGGAGGTCTTGGTTTGATTAAATATTTAGCCTTTGCCTGGAGACTTTTACCCCGCACCCCAAAAGCTATTAACTGGCGAATCCTTGAGCGATTTCCTTTTGAGCAGACTCTTGGATCAGAGTAATGAATTCAGCGAAACATTAACAACATGAGTTGCTAAAAAACGTCTTAGCTGGCTAGAGCCTTAGAAAACTGAGGTTGCACCCAATGGTTCACGTCCGGATATTTTAAGGTTATAGCTCCGGTAACCTTAACCTTAAAAGATCCGGTAATGAACCATGGGGTGCACCCTACTTAGTTTTTTAAGGCCCTTGCCAGATAAAACGTCTTGGTTTGAGGTTAGTCATTATTTTGAAAATGATTTTTTTTAAATTAGCATTAAAAATATAAATAACTTAAGTTTGTTTTAAATTTAGGTAATTTGAAAAAATAAATTAAATGCCTTTTTTGAATTTTTGCCAGGAAAATTTGCCTATAAAATCATTACTTGTTATTATTGGAGAATTTTCAATAACACGCTCCAGTAAACATGTCTCATTTTTCGTTGGATCGATTTTACATCTGTCTATTTCTTTGATGTTTAATTTACCATTTTGGAGCTTTCTCAAAGCCACATTTCCTGGAGTTTCCAACTAAGTTTTTTTAGAGCCAAATCATTTTACGTTTACATATCCCGGTGTTAAAAGTCTTCAACCCGTCATTCGGTTTTTTAATACGTGTTTTTATTTATTTGTAACCCAAAACACTACTAAATTGTTAAAAATTTTGTTATCCAATTTGTATAGATATTGTTTAAAATATTTAGTTATTATTTTTCAAACGATTGATAACTATTTATATTAAAAAACTTTGATAACTATTTAAACTTTGATAACTATTTTTTCAAACTTTGATAACTATTTATATTAAAAATTGACATACTACCTAACATTTATAAAATTTAAATTCTTGGAGAATTTATATTTAAAACATAGTCTTATTCTCACAATGCTTTCGTTATGATGAAATTCTATATTTTGAGATTTTTATGCATTTCATCCAAAATGTATTAAAAATTTTTTGTAGAATTTTATAATTTTTTTAGTTCTAACAAAACACACAGACATGTAAAGTAGAGAATATAGCAAAATACCACTCAATGTTTACGACCGTTTCCACTTTTTACGTTACACAAAAAAAATTGTTGGGTTTTTTTCAAAGCACTTATATCTAAAAAAATAATCGTTAAAATTTCATATTTTAAGATTACTTAACCAAAGTAAAAAATCAATACATTTTTTAAATATTTTTTATGAGTAAAAGTTAGTATTGAAAGAAAAATTTCGCAAGCATTACTAAAAAATCTGATTTTAAAAAATTATTCAGAAGACATTTTTTTTAAAGAACAAATTCTAAACAAATGAACATAATGTTTTTAAAAAAATAATTTTACTTTTATTCAGACATATATTTCTCTTTAGCGTAATTCAAGCGCGTAAGTGTAAATTGTTAATTTATAAATTTTTAATATTTTTTCTTTTACGATTGCTTTTTCAATGTTATTAAATATAAGAGTTTTTCTTGTTGCGACTACAATTATATTTTCAGTTTTTTATTTTAGCTAACTCTTGCCCGCCTAGTCCTTTGCCGTTTTTGGTTACATTGGATAGCAAACAAAAGGAATACAAAGAAAGTAAGTTATGTTCTAAAGTTTTTACGAATATTTATGCAAATATGACGCATTTTCGTAATTGATTGAATTTTGACTAAAATTTTTTGTTTTCTCCACGCGTTGCATATTAAATCTGATTTGTATATTTTTTGCATGGCAAAACTTTTTAAGTTACTTTGTTGTAAGAAGATGTAAAATCCCAAGCTTCGAGGTTAGCTAGCTGCAATTTATCTATAATAGACAGTTCAGGGCACATAATACACAGTTTTGTAACCAGGGCACATAATTTTTGTTTTAATAAAAATATAACAACCTTGAATGTTTTTAAAAGCTTAAATTGAAATATAAGTTTATTAAAAAAAATAAAATACTTGAAAAATAATACAAACATCACATAGGATATTATATTTAAGAAAATTTATTTATTACATTTTCCAAATTAAACTTTCACATTTAAAGAAATAAGATTATATTTTTTCAGTAGTTTATCGCAAAAAACAAGCGAATGTATTACAATAGAACGCACGACTAATTCAGTAAAACAATAAGAATTTTAAATATTAAAAATTTTTACGTGCTGTTATTAAACTTAATTGTTTCCTAATTAAAACCGGAAACGGTTCCATATATTTTATGAATAAAACTGTTTTTTTTACATTTTATTACTCACAGTAAAATGTGTTATTTATCGCTTGTTAACTTTAAAAACGCGGAAATGAGATTTTTAAATTATTCAAATAATTTAAAAACGCCCCATTTCGCCTTCCAAAGTGCTTCAAAACAAAAACATATCCGACCCTTGGTATACGCTTGAGAACTCATTGAGTCAACCGGCGTTTTGAAAATCTGGGAAAATAAACGTGGCAAGGCGTTGTTCGAAATCTCAGTTTTAAACTTTGGAAGTCAAAAAAGGTTACAAATGATATTTAATCTAATGGTTTTTTCAGACTATTTCTCCAAATATTTTCCAAAAAGTTTATTTTTAATACATCCAAATTTGGTATAAAATTCCACTTAAAACCAAAAAACAAACTTTTTGCGTGAAAAAAAACAACGTATAAGAAAGTTTTGCAATTTAAAAACAGGGTACGTTCTTCTCACGCTGATTATTTTGTATTATCATTTTCCGCTATAAATGCATTCCGGCTCTAATTAATAAAATTTTGCTTTTCTGAACTTTTATAATTAAAAAAATTATATCTTGAGACGCCATTATGAAAGTTAAAGTGGTAACAAAGTTTTAAATTTAAATTCAATTAAATTTATGCGACCGGTTTCAGTCGTTAAACACATTAAAAAATCATTTAAAAAAACTTACATAACACAAGTATTTATTCTTACTTTAATAATTGATACCAAACTGTTAAAGCATCAAGAAAATAAAAAATTTAAGTAGTTTAGCATTAAAATACTCTGTAAAACGAATGTGTTTTCGTGCAAATATTTTGATTAATTTTTTAATATTTATCTATAATTTTATTTATTCGATTTCTGATGTTCCCACCCGTCAAAATAATGTTTTAAAGCTCCAACCATTTAAAACGAAATAAGCTAATATGCTCTATTACTTGAATAAGCAGTTTAAAGTTTTAAAATATTTTAGCCTTATTTAAATTTTTTATAAGTTTTCACTAGTTTTGAAAAACAATTTATAAATTGAAATATACGAATATTTAATAGCAAATCAGTAAAAAGTTTCGAATAAAACTTTTTCATTTTTGAATTATATTTCCAGTTTAAACCCTAAATTTTGATTGTAGAAGATCAAGCTGGAATGAAAGTTTATTCCGACGTTTCGAAGCAACTACATTCGTGTTTCTTTTTTACGTGCTTTTACATAAAAAACAACAACATCACCCTGCTGCTTTGCTACATATTTATGTTGCATAAATTAGTAAATGATTTCATTTCTTCGTGCACATCTGGCTAATTAATCAGCATAAAAATAAAACGGTAAAAATGTTTTCAGTTGAAAATGAGTTGTTGCAAAAAAGTTCAGACACATACGTAAAATATTTCGTTTTCATTGAAAAATTGTAATGTTGTGTCGTAATAAATTCATTAGAATTTTTGCAAAAAAATTATAAGAAAAAAAATAAAAATTCTGATTCTAACAATATTATGCTTTAAAGAAGTAAATGCAAGCCAAAATTTCGCAAAACAAACAGTAATAAAAAGATTTGTTTGGAAAACATTTAGATCTTAAAGAAGCTATTGTTGCGTTTAAGTAGGTTTTATGAACGTCCAAATACCAACTGTGCGCACATTAGATCGTTAATGTTTAGCATATTATGTTTCAAGTGGCAGTTTATGTACAGCAGGCTGTGGGTGTGTGAACTTTTTCGAGTACTTCACAAAATATTATTAAGTCTAACAAAAAAAACAGTTTTAGAAGCTAAATGATTTTTAAAAATTTTGGACGATGTTTTAAAATTTATTTTATAACTTCATAATGCAATGTTGGTTATGTGCGAAATTATTTTTGCTAAATTAACCGAGGGGAGCTAATTCAAACAATAACAGATTTTGGTTATCTCAACATATTTGCGGGTTTTTTTATTTATTTTTAACGTTTTTTTTTGTTTTTTAAATTTGTATTGTTTTGTTTTTTAGGTTCGAGAATCAAGAAAAATTAATTATAAGTAGGGTAACTGACTTAATTTCGGCCACGCCTTAATTTCGCCCACCAATTTAGGGTGTTAGAAAATTGGCCTATTTTTAAAACACAAAAAAACTAGCACAAAAGTAACTGGATTAATGTTGAATAAAGTGTTTTTACAAAATTTTTTTATTTTTATTATTCTACATTATCAACATTTTCACACAAAAAGTGAATTTTTTATGATTTTCTTAATTTTTGCTTTGTGTTTAAACTGCATCAAATTTAAAACGAAACATTATATAACCTTAAAATATCTTCTATTTAAGGCTCAAATTTGTTAATTTTCATGTTTTGATATTTTCTTTAAAATTATTTTGCAATGCGTTTAACTAACTGCGCATTTTAAGATTCCGTTAATTTCGGCCACCTTAAAATTTAGGTGAAAGAACCTGCCGTTTTTTGCTGTTTTTAAATATCATTGTACTACCGTATTTATAACAAATTTTTTCCTCGTTTGACTTTGTTTTGACGTTTTTTAGGCCAAAAATAAAAATTGAACAAAAAATACAAGTTATCAAAACTTGTTTTTTTTTAAGGTTTTGACATAATTATTTAAAGTTTTGCTAATAACTATTAAAATTCGCAAACGGGAAAAAATAAATTATATGTACCAAGAACAATACTTAAGGATAAATTTGCAACCTTTAGAAATTTTTATTGTTCGTTTAGGCAATAGTTATGGCCAGTTTTTTTGTAGGTGGCCGAAATAAATGGCTCGCGCCTCAATTTCGGTCACTATAAAAAAAAGTTTAAACCTTCACTGATTTTTAAGTGTCACAGAAATATTCAAATTTTGCACTGGAATACCAAATATAGCTATTGTTTGATTTTTAGGCCAAATTTAGGCTTGATTGAAAAAACCAGAAAAAACTTATTCAAAAAAATAAAAAAAAGGTGGCCGAAATTAAGTCAGTTACCCTATTTAAAAAAATGTCATTTTAGATGACAAAAATAAAACATCGTGAAATATCCTTATAAAATTAAAAGCATAACAGAAATCCCTAGATTTTTTAATTATGTTTTAAAAACATTTAAATTTGACAGCCTTGTTTTTGTTAATTTGTAAAGATTTTAAGTCCAAAAAGTTTGGCAAATTTCGTAGGAGTCGCTTCCAGTGTTTGATATAAGTTTTACATGGATTAATCCTTCTTAAAAATTAATTTGCATACAGCTTAGTTGAAATGCGTTCGGAACTTTCGAAGCAACTTAGTTTTTTTGTTGAAGCACAGCGCAAAAACTGCTTAACGTACTATTACGTTACATTATACGGACCGATCAATTAGCTGCGTGCTAACTATGCTTATAAAAATTATTTCTTATGTGGGATTCGTTCATTGGAATTTTTACATAAAATACTCTGCGATGTTGTTTTTTTTATATTGTTTTAAAACTATTATTTTTTCACCAGAATGAATTGTAAATTGTCTGTACAAAATAATTTTTATATGTATATATAATTTCACAGATATTTTAACTCCAAAGTCACGCAATATTTTTCCATGTCCAAGCACGTAATCTCACGTAAACTTTCAACTACATGTATATTATAAGCAACCTATTTATGTTTATATACAATTTCCAGTTCTAAAACAACCAAAAATCTATAGCACAAAAGAAATGAAAAACATTTAGGAAACACAATTTAAGGTAGGGTCATATCGGCCTAATTTGGGTGCGCCCTAGATAAAGTTGATAATGGGTTTTATTAGATCGTCCTCTAACTGATGCCATTACGTGCTCAAATTAAGTTACACACGTCAGAAATAAGGCTATACCTCAAAAGAACTAATTATAATACTAAATGTTTCTGAGCAATGGGTATTTATATATTTTTCCCATAGTGATATGTAATATGTTTTTCTCAAAACTTTTGAAGGCTACTACTATACACTTAAAACTTTTTTTAATCTCTTAAAATTGGAGAAAATAAATTTAAACGATTTAGAGTTAATGGAGCCGCTGAACTTGGAGCCAAAAATAGGGAACTTGGAGCCGTAAGTTAAGAACTTGGTGCTATGCTTTAACAAGAGTCTGAGATATGCTCAGATATGTATCCTGATGTATAAATCCTTTGCTCCGTGAAATATAACAGCTTAAAGTTTCGGTTATGTCGGTGTCTGGAATTTTGGCACAGACATTAATAAAAGTATGTTTTATAGTCCTTCTTTTTCAAAAAATATTCATAAATTAGTCAGTTTTAGCCGTTGAAAAATTTGCATTTTACGTTTTAAAATAATTAATTAAAAAATGAAAATAAAGAATTTACCTAATTATTAATATTTAACTTTTAAACATTTTAATTTTTTTGGTTAAAATTGTTAAAATTTTAATTTTTACTTAATTCATGCAAGCCAACAAGATCAACCAGATGTAATTTGCTTATATTTATATTTAGTCTAATATATTACTATTATTATTCAATAATTTTTAACGAAAAGGGTTTTTATGTGTGTTTTTACTATTAGGAAATATTAACTCACACTAGTGTTGTAAAAAGTTACTTTTACTTTTACTTAAAGTAATAAAAGTAATGGATTTTGGATTACTTTTACTTTTACTTTTACTCGACTTTTGAAAATTCAATTACTTTTACTTTTACTCTTACTCGACTTTTGAAATTTCAAATACTTTTACTTTTACTCTTACTCGGATTTTCCTCTGCAAATACTTAAATTAATTTAAGTAAAATTTAAGTAATTTTAATGGGTAGATTTCCTTAAAGGCTTGTTGTAAAGTGAATGACAAAAAATAATTTTTTAAGCCGCTAACACGCTAAAACCGTTTATTTTGCCAAAAAACTTATTAAAATGATAATTTATGCATAAAATTAGCAAAATAACTTTACAATAGAGCTCTGGAGCTCCAAAAACCAGTGTTTTGGTCCGTTTCAAAATTACTTTTTTTATACTTTTATTCTTATATTTACTTTAAAAAATAAGTCTTACTTTTACTTTTACTTTACTTAAATTAAAAAAATCACAAATTACTTTTACTCTTACTTTACTTAAATTAAAATTTTTCAAATTACTTTTACTTTTACTTAAAATAATCCAAAATCAATACTTTTTACAACACTAACTCACACGCATTTCATTTCGCGCCTTCTTTCCAAAACCAGTACTGAGTACGTGCTTGTATTTGTGAGATTTTCAGCAGGTGTTTCTTAAAAAATTATGAACAAAACAAAAGCAACTCAACTTTCTGTAATCGTTGCTTACACTCAAACGTATAATATTATAAAATCACCCTACACGCGTTTGATTAAGTGTTTTTTTTTTGTTGTAAAACCAACCAAAATAAATCTGATTATTTTTTAGAACGTTTATTTGCAAATATTGTAGCAAAACAAATGAAATTTTAGCTTATTTTTTATTGTATAAAATGTTTATGGTGAAAAAACAATTGAGTACCGAGAAGTAAGCTTAATAGTGCGCAAACGTAAACCAAATAAAACTTTTGGGTTGAAAATATAAATTAGTTCAGCGAAGGTTTTTTGAGTTTCTCTCGTAACTGTTCGTGTCCAGTGTTTTTTAGCGATTTTATTTCAAAAAATGTATAAAAATAATACACAAAGATAGATGGTTTGCCACCGGGTGAACTACCGCAGCAAAGTATAATAATTGCAACACCGCAACGATTATTATACGCAACAATGTAAGCGTATACCATACGTAACGCAGCTGTAATATGTTTCACATTAAAATAAACAATATATAATGTGGTGGAGTGCATACAGAATATACTATTATAGTTCCAACTTTACATCTACAAGTTTTCTATGTTCAATAATAATATGAATATGAAAATTTATAAATTTTTAAATCAGAGTAATGTGCATATAAATCTATTTAATAAACACTTATGTTATATGTTTTTTAATTATATAACCCTATGTCTTCTTGCAGAAATAAAAGTCGAAAATTGAAGCAACATTTGCAAAAAGCGAAATATATTACAAAAAACTCTGTTTACGAATTTGTCTATTTTTCCGAACCGAGAAGTATAATTTAAATGGTTAGATACTCGTGAGACGTTTTAAAATCAATTAATGAAAAAGAATGTCTTATGTCTTTTAAAGTGTTTAAAACAATTTGTTATTATAAATGCAACGCTGGCAAAATTTGAAACAAAGCCAAAAAGATCAAAGCTTAAAATAATGTATCACAATTTTTTTTTTCATAAAAATTAGAAAAAACGGCACCAGTGTAAAAGCAAAACTGAAACTAATAGCTTAACAATGTCAAAAAATACAAAAAAAGAAAGATTAATTACCAAATAATGAGTGAAAATAGTTTTGCTAATATACCAGGTATTTTTTCTGTTGTAAACTGACTAACTTCCACGAAAACAGCTACCTAAAATATTTTAATTTATGGTTTTTTTGTTGTTTTTTAATAGGTTCCACGCGGTATGTAGTCTTAGTAAACAACAAACAAAACAATAACACAAAACAAATACAAAGTATGAGTAAGTGTCAAAAAAACTTTTTATTTACCGATCCTCCCTCGTAAAACCATGACTTCTATTTCCCAGTTGTTTACTAGGTTTTAAAGTAGCGGCCGTTATGTAAGCCGGGTTTGAAAAATGAGGTTATTATACAATTCGTATAGCGCCTTTACAGCGTTCCTGTTTTGTGTTTCAGGTAATAGTTTAATAAGTGGGAGCGAAGCCGTTGGCAAGTGCGCCGCTCCGCAACAACAAGTTCTCCCTCCTATGTCTACCACGGCGGCTGGGAACTCAAAAGGGCCGCTAGGGGGCGTCGGAAATGAGGAGGAGGGGGCGCGCGGCTGTCGGCAGGCTTCTCTCGCGGCCAGTTCGGCTTACTCGACGGCCAGCGAAAACTCCGCAACCGACGGCACTTCTCTGCAGCAAATTTCAAACCGACCGGACTGTTCTTCTATTCCAGCGGACGCCACCGACTCGCCACAAACCCACCGACCTGCCACAAACTCTCCGCAGACCACTCACCGACCCCTAAGGGAAAGTTTATCGGACAGCCGACGCCAGGACATGGTGAGGCAGGAACGGACCCCGGAGAGGGTCTCCCCCCAACGAGCCTTCCTCAGCCCCAACGACGGCAGCGACTCTCCCGGCGCAAATGGGAAACTCCCCCAGCGAAGCCGGAGCCTCAAACTGACCGGGAGCCAGCCCAGGGAAAAACCGATCAGGGTGAAGGTAAGATAACTTTTTTTCACCAGCTAAAGTTTTATTCCACCAGCAGAAACATTTATCAATCGACCGAATAGAAAAGAAAGTAAAAACCTTTCTCTAAAAGCTAAATTTATTTTATTCGACTAGCAAAAAACGCCCACCCTTTCAGTTAACAATAGAATTTTTGTCTGTAGCGTTGAAACAATCTGGTAATTCGCTAGCCACTTTAAAAAATAATAATGTTCTAGCTTAAACTTAATTCTTAGATTGTTTGTTGCGGGGTTGGCTCGGTGATGTCTAGTAGGTGACAAATTTTTAAAGGCGTAAAGGAGATTTTTTTGAATTGCGCTCGTATTTCTGTTCTTGTTTGCTTTTCCCGAGTGCAACATAAATAGGTGTGGTTGTATAATTTGGAAGCTATATAACCACCCTCGACTTTTGTAAAACTGTAGTTGACGCTATAGCGGCAGTTTTATTCCTCAGTAGTTTTTAAAACAATCATTAATAAATTTAAAATAGATTATTTTATTTGTTTTTTAAAGTTTTTGTATTTTGTTTTTTAAATAGACTAGAAAACAAGGAGAAAAACCTTTTTTGTTATTTGAAAAACTTGAAGACAGGTTGAAATAGCTAAAACTAAAACTTGAGCATAAATCTAAGACCAAGTTAATGATGTATTTAGGGTTCTATTTGCCATATTTATGGCTGTTTAATATTTTACTCCTGTGTATAACAAATTCAAAAACCCTGCCTGACCTATTGTACCGAACCGGTCCAACATGTAAATTTTTAACCCCATTTTACTCTTTTTTGCCGAATCAGTGTCGGTATTTAATAGATCTTAATATAATTTTTGGTGTTCTGATATAATCAGTAATTTTTGTAAATCCAAAAAACATCGGCAAGTCGACAATATTCTTCTGAATCCCATAAAACAAAAATTTGCTAAAATAAGTGTTTTTTGAGTAAAAATTAGTCAGCTTTTTCCTAAACCGTTTTTTCTTGAATTTGGTAAATTAGTTATTTTATATTTATCAAGATTCAAACTTTTGTCATGTTGATTCCGCGCAATTTTGAAATTAAATTTTTAAATTAAGTTTGATTACCTTATTTTTACCCAAAACCTCACTGACCGGGTCGGGATGTTGCCGGGTCGTCATAATCTTCATTTTTGCCGCATTCAAACGCGATGCTCTATCTTTTTTATGCAACGATTGGATTTGTTGAATGGTGGCAAGAACAGTTTATTCTCCTAATTTTTTTAACTGAAACGCTGTATCATACTGTTGTTTTACATTACTTTTTGATTTATTCAAAATCAACAACCAAATAAACACCTAACCATTTATTATCACGAATAAACTGTCGAAAATTCTTTTTTTGCAACAGAGTTGTTTCAAATTGGAATTCCCTCTCAGAAAATCAAATAACCGCTTCTTCATTAAATATTTTTAAAAACCGCATAAAGAATGGTCCTTTTTAGAGCTTATTTATCATAAGCCTTAGGACCATTTCTAGTAAACCATGTGATCGTAATCGGGCGAACGTGATTGGTTCGCCTTGGTAATGCAATGTATTGTGTAGAGTTTTGTATGTTGTTTGCTGGAATAAATGATGATGATGATTAATTAAAATTGCTTGCTTTATATCAATAAATATCTAAAAAGCATTACAAAAATTTGAAAACGGCTTAATTAAACCTAAATGTCATCAAAAAGAAACGTCGAATCAAAAAACAAAAATTATTTGCCGAAAATTTTTTAAAACTTTATTTTAAAATAACTTAGCAGGTTGAAAACGCTGCTAAATTTCGGATAAAATTTTTAAATTGCAAATTTTATTCAATTTCGATCCGTAAATAAACAATTTCTAATAATGAAACACCGTTAAACAGTGAATTTTTAATTATTCGGAATGGCTAAACATTACTGAAACTAAAAAAAACCGTTATAACATGGAAATTGAATGCTCTTTGTTTAAATTTTATTTAATTTTATAGTAGTTATTATATATTCTGCTCATGTCTACAGAAATAATCGCAATTTATTCTTGTTTGTTAAATTATTTTTATAATTTTTGAAAGAAATGAACATTATTGCCAATACAAATATTGCTATATTTCTTTTTTGAAAAAAAAAAGAAAGAGTCATGATTTAAAATTAAAATCTGTTTATGAATTTTTAGCAAAAAACTTTGGCTGTACAGTAGATGTTTTTAGACAGGCTTTGAGGATAGTTATAAAATTTTTATTTCGGGTATTTTCACATTTTTTTTGCATATTTTTTTTGCATAGTTGCATATTTTTATATATATGGTTTATTATTTTATTATGTTATTAAAATTGGATCCAATTTTTATTTGTTCGTTTTACGGAAATGTCACTTAAACTGGCATTTCCGAATTCTTCGGCTGGGATCAACTAGAACTTATCCCAGGCAATAAATAGTTCACAGCATTTTTGGTTAAAAATAAGATTAGTCAGCGTTGTTGACAATATAATTTAGATACAATATTTTCGACGTTACTTACTTGGTAAGAAAAAGGCGCAAAAATATATCCATGTGTTTCAAATTAATAGCGGTTGAATTATACCTTGCAGTGTTAAGAACTTGATCGATTTCAATTATACATTCCGTTGTATTTAGTTGCGTCACCCGAGCAAATTATACTGATGTCATGATTTTTTCGTAAATAATACGCTTAATCAAACGAAAAATGCCATTACATCAGTAAATTAAAATATCGTTCTTAATACGTTTATTTAAATCTTCAAGTAATTTACAACTTATACTACTGAAGGATATTTTGCTTCTGTTTTAAAATACGAAAAAACTATGAAAATTTTGAAATTTGCTAAGTTTTTCTTCTTTAAGGTACAATTTATTAGTTATTATTAATTATTATTTTATACGAAAAGTAATTTGAAGTTATTGGATTTTTGCATATTTTGTAAAAACTAGGGATTCAAGAAGTTTCCGTGTTGTTATTATGCAATTATTTCAAAAAAAACGTGGTTACCGCACAATTTAAATTGCTTTTTTGTCCTCATACATTTTTCCGAGATCAGCAAATTCTTCTATAGGTCGGGTGTCGTTAAGCTGCAAGGAAGCAAAATTTGTAAAATTATGGCACCTTCAAGACGTAAAAACGAAAATATTTCCCTTAATTATAAGTTTTATTTACAGTTGGCTGAGACTTTATTTCAAGCTTAGGCTTCGACAAATTCTGGCACACGGCTTCAAGTACCCTATGTACTTAAGGTTAAAAACTATAAGTTTTGGCCCCAAACTTTCACATTTCCACAAATTTCGAGGAGTTATTATTGTGAAACATATTACAAAAACGTTTTTAAGGTGCTTATTTTCGTGTTTAATTTTTTTCATAAAGTTTTTTTATGTGTTTAGCTAATATCTTTTTATAAGCATAAAAAACAAAAAATACAAACAGTTATTTTAACGAATTACTTATGAAAAAACATTTTAGTTTTTTTTGACCAAAAAACCTACTTTATTTTTACTTTGATTTTGGCATTAAGTGTTTTTCAAACGTAAAAAAACTTCAATTTGCTATTTATTTGAGTTATAATTTTAAAAGTTTATTAATTTTATTTTATACATTATGTGTTATAAGTCAGTTTATGAATTTAGTTATTTAACTGAGGAATGAATTTACACCTAGTAAACAACTGATTTGCGTAAAACAATAATTAAAAATAAACTTAGCTTATGCTTGCAGCAATAGCCTGTAATGTGATTATAATTTTAAAAAATTTAATGAAAAACTAAAGATAAATTTTATCAGGGTGAAAATAGATGGGTGGTAAAGTAACCACTCGTTTTTAGAGAAAATATCACGTGCAGAAAAACACACGACGCAACTAAATAATAATATTGGTTACATAACCGTTGAAAACTTTTTTTTTAATTTTTCCCGCTCGCAAGTTTATTGTTTTTTTCTTTCTGGCGAAAAGCGGTTACGCCCTTAAGGTCTTTCTGGGCAGTTTTCATAAGTATGGAAAATTGCGATTTTTGGCATATGAGATCTCGTGAAATACAGATATATTTCCCTAAAAAATTAATATGAGTGTTAAAAAGGCAGAAATACCACGGTTTTAAGTGAACATTCATTATATTATTGGAAGTAATTGAAATAATTGATATTAAAAATCAAATTGCAATGAAATTTTTTAAAACCCTTAAAAATATATACTGCTCACTATTTATTAAAAAAATACTTCCAATAAAGAGACACTGTTACCCTTTTTCATGAACGTAAAAATTAAATTGAATATTTTTGTATTTATGGTTTAATATACAACTTTCCGTAAAAAATGGGGGTTAATTTTTTTCAAAATTGCAGTGAGACTTCGATTTAATTTAAGTTGGTAAAATTTAAAGCTCCAGATAGTATATTTCTATTGAAATTTATAATTTTTGGAAGGCCATAATATCTTTTGTATTTTTTTACGCATAATTACTTCTGTCGTGCGTTTTATCGATTTATTCCAGTAGGTTTGTTTATAAATCGCTTTTAGAGCTCATCAACCCATGGTTGCAGTTGCATAGTCGGTTAGCGCGTCGTTAAATTTTTTGAAAGGTCCCGAGATCGATTCCCACATAAAACATATTTGGCCATAATTTTTGTTTGATTTTAATAATGTTTTTTTTATTTTTTTATAATCTTTAAAATTAATTTCACATAAGATCAGAAAATATCATTATTGTAAACAGAATTTGTTGCCTGCTTTTCGCCAATTAGTCAAATTTTCGTCATTTGAATATCTTAAAATATTATAATACTCTATAAGTATAATAATTTAAAAATAAATTGTGTGTAAATAAAAATAGGTGTTTTTTGCTCTTCATTGCAATTGGTTTACTACTGAACGCTCTGCAATAAAAACTGTCCGGAGAGACCTTAATTTCACCCTCGAAGACTAGCTTTAGATAACTTATATAAACTTACCTAAACTGCACTTTCTATTTATTTGATATGTTTTTTTATATTTTATACAGTTTAAAAAAGTAGCTTTTTTTAAATACACTTGACTATTAAAAAAATGATATTTGAGATCTATATTCATTACTAAGGAGGAAATATAAATAAGTCTTGCAACATTGTTCGGATAAAAAAGGGTATCATAACCAATCAAAAATACAAAACAAAACAAGTAATTTAGCACAATTTAGCCATTTACTACAATGTTCAAATGGTTATGTTAGTCAATTTACCACAATGTTCAAATGGTTATGTTAGTCAATCTAAATAAATTCTTCTTTTTTTCAAAAAGTCCACAAGCCAGGCTGATAGTTTCCACATAAAAATTATTGGTCGATGGACCCGATGCTCTCTTAACCTTGTTTGCACTTTTTTCACTAAAACATTTGTATATTTTACAAAAACGTAACCTTCTAATAGGATAAGAAACTTGTTTGTAAATTTTACAAACTGTTTTGGAAAAATTTTAAAAAAATTGTGTCCAGTGGGAATTGAACCTTACACTTTTGCATGTAAGCCCCTGACTCTAACCACTAGGCTAAATCGACCACTTAAGTATATGAGCAAATGAGGCTTTATAAACAATAGTGTTCTTTGTAAAAGTTTACGAACAACATAGTAATTTTTACCAAGGGTGATTTATTTGTACATGACTTTTTGCAAACAAAATTAAGAGAGTGGAAGTTCGAACAACGCAATTTTAGAGTCCATTCGGACACCTCATTTTAAGTTAAATCTTCTGTCCTGTAAGCAATCCTGAACCTAAACCCTAAAATAAACCAAATCAAATTTCACCACTTTACTACGTCTAAAATGCTCGCGTTGAAGCGTTTTTGGGCTCTATCTACCTCGTGACCCTATGAACATTAGAATACAAATAAGTGAAAATTTTTATATTTTGCTAAGAATGAAACAGAAATTTTACGTTCTTGATATTAGTTTTTTTTTACTGTTTTAGAAAATTGACTCCGTTCGAAGACCCAGCAGGAAGCAAACACCAACTTCCACGGAATACTCTAATCCCCTGGTGGCAGTTCAAGACTATCAGTATCGCCTGAAGTTTAGGGAACGCACGGGCAGCATGCCAAGTAGCGGATCACCCGTAAGTAAAAAAATTGTATTTTCTATTTGCGGTTAACCCACTTGTTGCACAATATGCTGAGAATGCGGTAGTTTATTGCGATGTTTACTATGCGACCAGTGCCCTTGATGCACTTTAATCTGCCTACCTATGCTTTTCGCAACGAAATGGTTACAAGTGAGATAGTTTACGGAAAAAAAGCACCCGTGGCAAAAGCTGAAAAAAGCACCCGTCGCTAAGGCGGGAAAAAAGCACCCGGAAGGTTCGCATGACAAATTTATTGCCGCATGTAAATATCTTGCTGCGACGTTTATTTATTACATTATCAGTATTGCGTATTAAAATTTTGTTCAGGGTTTTTAAACATTTTGACGTTATTATTTTATATTATAACTGCAAAATTTTTCGCGGGTTTTATTAGTGTTGGAAATTATAAGCAATTATCTTATAACTAATAGTGTAAAAATCGAAACTTACCTTTACAAAAATATTAAATTATTTATTCTTGTGTTAGTTTTAAATCAATGTTTGTTATTAGAAATAATTATTGTGTGATCCTCAAAAGGTTCCTACAAAATCCTGCGGTTGTTTCAACCAAATTTCGCACATAATTTAAAAAATATTGAAACATATGATTTCTTTTTCAAACCAATTTTCATTGCCAGTTAATCAGCAACAAACCTTAGTTTAATGCATATTCTACAATAGTGATCTTAAAAAATTAATCTTGATTTTTTTAAAAAAAACACATTTTTTAATACAATCGTAAGGACAGTAAGTCTGCGATCATACATGAGCACAGGGGGGAGGTGGTAGGGTGGGGTCCGCCCCCCTAGCCTTGAAATTTCGGACCCCCTTCCCTAGAAATAAATCTAGGCCCCCCTCCCTCCAAAATTTTTAAATTTTGACACCCTCTGGAATTCTGAATCGACCCCCTCTCTCCCTCCGAGCCAAATTTTGGGTATGAATTTAGGTCAAAATTTACTGTCACAAACACGGTTTTGTAGTAAAAAACAGTATTTTTCTACTCTTTTTATATATAAATAGGCTTGTTTAGTATATAAAATTTTATATTAGTGCTAAAAAACTTAAATAAATGATTTAATGTGACTTTTTTTTGGAAACAGGACCCCCTCTGACTCCTCTCTGGATTTCAAACTGGTCTACCCCGGGTCGACCCCCTCCCCTAAAAAGCTAGGAGAGGGTATGGACCTCCCTAGACCCCCCTCCTAGCTTTCAAAGGGCCATTTACCCGGAGTAGCCACCCCCCTAGCTTGCCGGTTCATGCTCATGTATGCCTGCGATATATTTTTTTTTCGAAAAAAGACCTCTATGACATCTTTAGATGGTTCTATTAACTGAAATATTTTCCCGCGTAAATTATAGTACGGAACCTGGCCAATGCTGACTTTGATTCCATTTTTCGATGCGGATTACAGTTGCTTATAACTTTAAAAAGTTCCGCTTTTCCGCAACATCTAAATCATCCATTTTTTAACGATGATAATAAAATTTGAAAAATTAAAGAAACATAAAATCAATCTTGTGTATAAATTTAAAAATGAACGAAAACTAAAAGTTTTTTGTAAAATTTTATTTAAACCGGATGACCTAATTTTTATATAATAGTCGATAAAAAAAACTAGAACGAAAACTATCAATGGTCTTCAAAAAACTTCGGACCGGGTCCAATATTTTTATCGACCAAATATTATTAAACATGCATTTAAAAACATAAAACTTGAAGTTTAAAGTAGCATGAACTGTTTGTATTTCATATGAAAAAGTTTTTTAATAAAATTTGTTTCATAAATTATTTTAAACGTGCCGAAAATGGATGATATAAGTTTGGACACAGTCCAAAAAGTAGAACCGGTCCAATTTTCCTGCTAAAACTGGTGATCCCAGTCCGAATGAACTCAGTTCAAAGTTTTATGACTACCTCTGAATAAATAGATATGTTAAAACAAGCACCCTAGCAATACGTAATCTGAACCAAGTAACAAATAGCATACGTATTGCTTGGAAAAGTGACAGTTTAAAGAATAGTGGACATATTTTACAAATTTAATTAAATAAATAAATAAATAAATAAATAAACAAGTTAATTTTTAGTTTAATTTAACTAACTCTCACCCACCGTGTGCACATTTTATTGCCGTGTATTTTTGTTGACAAACCAATGTTTTTTTTTCGAAAATGGCCAATTGCTTGAATTCATGTTAGGATTTTAAGGATCCTGAAATGACAGTAAATATTCGTGGGACTAAAAAATAATAAATATCTTTGCTTCGTGGGATTTAAAGTTGGGAGAGGTAAAAATTGAAATTCGCCCCGTTCATTGGACCAATTTTTTCTCAACGCTCATTGGCTGAAAGTGATTCTATGACGTCATAATTTTGTGGATATTTCCAACACTGAACACCTTCCGTTTAAATGAAAGGCTTTTGACAATTCTATTTTATTCTAGAAATTTCCAACGCGGCTTCATTTATGACAGACAGCAGGTTAACAGCGAACGCTACTCAAGTTCAGGGGTCTGTGACGTTGCTGAAAGTGGACAACAACGACTTTCTCGGTATGGTAAAAAGTTTTTTATTTTGTTTAAAGCAGAATACGCAAGTCCGAACAATCAATCACTGACAGCGCGACAAAACACTGCGCATTAATGTCGATTGTCTCTGGCGCGACTCGATCTTCCAAGCTTGAGTACGTCAGATAGACGTGCGTGCTCGCTCCTACTGTCAAAAATATAATTACAGTCAAAAAATGAATCGGAGCCGAAGTAAAATATTGAAAATCTTTTTTTTTCATATTGCTTATTCGAACGACCGCGAAAAAGGTGCTGGTGACTTTTTCTTTCCTTGCTATTTATTATTGTTTTCGGATTTTATAAGATACTAAAAAAATCTAAGAAAGGAGGGGAAGAGTTTCAAAAAAAAATTTTCTGCAAATACTCAAACGAACTAGTTATTTTTATGGTTAAATAGAATACATAAGATAACAATCAGCAGCGATTATGCTTTTGTTTTTTGTATTACATTTTTGGCAACATCGATAAATACCAGACAAAAATATACACTATTTAAACTACGTTTCTATCCCAAAATATCATGCTGAAGAGTTGTATTTAAAACATAGAAAGTTCAGAAGCTGCGTAGTTTTTTGTATTTAAATAAGTGATATACATACATATAGTTCTTATTAAATATTTAAATACATTGAATTATGTAGCGTCTTAGAAAAAATTAGAAAAAAATTTATAAGAAGTAAGATTTACGTAAATAAACTTCTGCTTTGCAACAGGTGCGGTTCGAAAAGTAAGAGATGCTGAAGAACGAAAGGAATACGAAGAGAAAAAGAAGCAGAAGAAGAAAATGGAAACTGTGCACACACCAGTCACATTGCGCAGCACACTAATCCTTGATCTGGAAGGTCAAGATCTCCATCAGTTTTTGTTGGCGGTAAAATTTTTATAACCATAACAATGTGAAATATTTTTTTTAATGTAAATCAGTTTTTCCTTGTTTTTTTTGTTGTCTCATTAAATGTGATTTTGCTCTTAGTATATAGGCTTTTTCTATCGCGGTCAATTAAGATAAATAAAAGTATTTCATTTTATTTCATATTTGCTCTTAATTTTATTCTGTACGTTCCACATATTTTGCATCAATAATTTTTTAATATGGGATTTTGCATTTTGAAAATGTCTTGAGATTTTTCTTTTATAAACAAAAAAACTCTGCACTACTTTTAGCATACAAAATATTTTGTAATATATTCTCAAAGGGAATTGATCTAGATATAAGGACAGTTTTCAATTGCGGAAAAAGAAACTTACGCGCCCATAGAATATTGGTTGGCATAGATTCGGCAGTGCGAAAAATATAAATTTACAAATTTACAAAGGCTAATCTCAATTTTTTTCCTTGCCTTTTTTTCAAATAAGTAGCCCTCTGTATAAACTACACGCAATTTTTCAGAAATTAATATTGAATTTTCGGGATGTCCAATCAATTCGTAAGATATTTTAACCTTTTTTGATTACTTAGTGAACAAAAATGAAGGTCCTAAATGCAGAAAAAACGCGCTAGCAAATCTCGTTCACAGTGTAAAATTGTTTGTACCTAGGAGGAAAGTCACTTTTTAACTTTAGCATCCCAGACACAGAAATAATCAAAAAGTGTTAATTTACACTGTAAAAGACTTTTCGGTTAGTTCTCTCTTTGGGTAGTTGAGTTAAAAAAATGACAACCTTGTAGTTGTTTTTTGAGTTTATTCATATAAAATTGGAAAGTGTAATCTGTAATAAAAACATAACATAAAAATAAAGGAATAATATTTATTCTTTATTTTTGTGTTAATAATTTTAATGTAGCGAATGTATTGATTTTGTACTATACAACCATTTACGTGTGACAATGATATCTTTGTAAACTATATATCTGTGAATTAGCTCATACTTTTATTATTTTCATAAAAATTGATACCTACTGTTTTTGTAAGTTAACGGTTTATTCAAGACCATACAAAGGACTTACTAATGACCTAATCGTCTGCCTTAAAATATACAATATTATTAAAAAAAAACTAATTTGATTTTAATTTTTTGGTTTAGTCCCTGAAAATCGGTATTGTTGATTCGAATCATTGGTTTTTCGTGACAAATACAGTAAGTATTTAAATTTATAAATGCAATATTTCATAACCGAAGAAAAATATACAAAATACAAAAATTAAACCCTCTGCTGTCCACTAACGATCTTTTTATAATTTTGTCAATTATAAAACTTTGAATATTTAACAACCAGACCTTTGGAGATGTCAGGCACTTGGTTGTTTAAAGTTTTGTTTTTGTCAAAAACGTCCAGCCAATTTTAAACCCCAATTTTAACTTCTTTTTGTTAATTTCTTTCCAAACTGATTTTTATTAGTGGTTTTCACGTCATTTTTACAAATTAGAATTTCGCTTGTGAAAAAGATTTAGTCTGCAAAAATTAACATAACGAAATTTTCCACAAAATTTCCACAAAATTAACATAACGAAATTTTCCACAAAATTTCCACAAAATTAACATAACGAAATTTTCCACAAAATTTCCACAAAACTAACATAACGAAATTTTCCACAAAATTTCTCAAATTTTGCAGCAACATCTCCACTTACCAACGTGCATATCGCTCTCATATCAATTAGCGCATGAACGTCGAGGTTTTCAATTTTCACAAATGGGAGTTTTAATTCCAAACGCTGCAAACACGAAGTGTTTAAGGTTTTTAGCTTTAAAAGAACTAAAATAGTAGATTTTTTTGACTTAACCTACTTCTTAATCCTAGTTCTAAACATAATCACACTGGTGAAAAAAGAACAAACACCAAAGAGCCTACAAAATCAACCCGACCACAAAGTTTTAAAGCCAGACGAAAAAAAAATAGCCTTATCGGTTGCAAAACTCTTAATCTCAACTGCCAGCGCAGGAGAACCCAAGTACATTATGATCAAAATGTCCAGGTAAAGCCGCAAAGATAAAACATATAGGACATTCTTACCAGTGCAGAAGGCCTTCGTTTGCTTGGCCGACGTTGACAAATAGAGCGGCGCCCTTCTCAGCCTCCGGAGACCACTGCAGTGGTTCGCATGGGCGTCCCACTGCGGCTCTCTTTCCGCCGATTCAGGCGGCATAGTTGAAAAAACATGTCCAAAATTCATATTAAAATCCCCATACAATGTTTGCGCCGACTGCTCTTTTACAGTTGTTTTTGGGCACTATCTTGATTACGTGTACTTAAAGCCTGAGTGGGCTTTCAAAAAAAATGAAGCTCTTAAGCTTTTTACTTCTTTGACGTGGTCACGATTTCCGGCTCAATTAACTTAGGAAGGGCCTGAGGAGGGGTGGCAGTAGGGGTAATGCTTTCCCCAAAATCAAAACCCTTTTAATTTATTTCTGCACCCAGGGTTTTTTTTAATACTCTCCTGCCATTCCTGTTGAAAATTTTGCTTAAATTCAGCTTTCAACTTTTTGTAAGCTCCTCCTTCCAAAACAAAAATATACTCCCAATTTTGAAGGAGTTTGTCAAATTCGTCAGTCTGACCCCCAGACATTTTGACCGCGGAAATATCATTTCCAGAAATAAGGGATTTTGTCTGCTGTTTTCCAGCTAAATTCGATTTAGACCCTTCCGTCAAATCAATTTTTGGGGTTCCCTGGAGCCCTTTCCCAACAAACGGGAACATTCCCGAATTTTAGAGTTATTTTTAGGGGAAATTTAACGGTCAAACTTTACCCAAATACACAAAAATACAAAAACAATGTATTTAAAAATTGGATAACCAAACAAAAACTGACCGTTCATGAAATCCGACAGGGGAGATCTTCTGATCCCATCCACCAGTCCTCCCGATTGCGCAGTAATTTACAAAAATTACAAGATATATCAATTTACTTTACAAAAACGTAAAGAAACAGAAAGAAATATTTGAGAAATCGTTCAAAAATATTTCAACTCACCGTTATGATCTTGGAGCAGGACGAACCTTCCATCTCCTCACCAGACGGAACTGGCGGCGCCCAAGGGTCCACATAAAAAAAACAACAAAAAAATAGCAGTTTGTTCTCGAAATACTTTCAGACCGCAGCTACAGAAATGTAGCTAGTAGCTAGCTACTAATAGCTTTATTTTACAAAAATGCAAAGAAAAGAAAGTCAAAATATACGTGAAAATAATCAATATTTCCACTCACCAGAAATCTCCTCACGCAGGTGGGGTTTCTGGCGACCACTGAGCTTCAGATTGGGCAAGATTAATCTAAAACAAAACGGTTTTATAAGTTTCCATTCGTGAAACTTTTCGGCAAATCAAACTGAATCATAAAATTTTACTTAAAAAATTAAATTTTAATAAATTCAAGAGCAAAGGGAAAATTCCAAAAATTTCCACTTGCCACCGAGTAATTCATTCACGCTTATTCGATTCCTGCCGGCAATCATGCCTTGTACTCCACTTGAAAGGCACCGTCTTAAGCGTGCACACTTTGAAAAAAAAACAATAATGTACTTTTCAACGTTTAATAGTTTTGCAACTACTAAACCCCAAAAATTTTAACAAAATTTAAAAAACCCGATATACAAAATCACAAACGTGAATTTACTCAAAAATTTAACACAAAATGCAGACCTTTGCACGGTCTAGAAATGCCTCCCCCCCCGCTTTATTTGAGGATTTGCACCCCCCCCCCCCCCCCCGTTTTATTGCCTCCAGCTGCTCCGATCCACCTCGACAACTAAAGCCCTTTTTATTTGCATATTTTCAAACTTATTAAGGGCGCCGTCTCCTATTAAACGCTCACCACGTGCACGTCCATAAATCTAGATGACCTTGGTGACTAAGTCACGGACGCTCCTAAAAAAAGACTATTGCTCAACGGGGACTTTTTGTCCTAACTTAAAACGCAAATATCTCAGTGGCGGCTGATTGAATAAAACACACTACATAACACAACGATACAAAACATTTTACATAAACCAATAATTTATCACTACAGCTTTGTTGATTACTTACAAAACCAAATAACGATATAAATAAATAAACAAAATAAATATCACTTGAAGTTTTCCTGAAAATAAAAAGAATATTATTAATTAAAAATTACGAAAATTTACTTTACGTTAAAGCTATTTTTTACACCTTCTTCACAAATTAATAAAAATCTTAAAAAATATTTTTTTTAAAAAATATGAATTTAATAAATAGCTCACCAGAACTGACCAATTAATGGTCAAATTTTAATCCATGATATTTTGCCAAAGTATTTTCCTGTAGAGGCACCCATATTTTAAATTATCATTTTTTAAAATCAGGAGCTTTGTAGGAATAGATTTTTAACTACACAGCAATTTAAAATAAAAAACCAAACTCCCACTCTGTAATAAAATATTTGGGAAAGTTGTAAAACTTTAATGCTCGTCTCAAAACGGTTTAAACGCCAGATCAGCGCAAGCACCCTGACAATTTGCAAACGCAGTTTAAATACAAAAAAACGACAGTCAATAGTTGCAAACGAGTTGCTAGAATTCGTAAAATCCAGGATTATTAATAATATTATCGACCCTAAGTTTTTTTGAAAGGGGTATATCATTTATTCAAAATGGAAAACCATGCCAAAAAAATCTCACCAACTCGTACATATAATTATAAAACAATGCTCAAACCGTTTCGAATACCTATTTGTACGCAGACATTTAGAAAAATGCCAGCGCAGTTTTGGTTGGTATGACACTCCAATAGCGGGTTTTTGAAACTTAGATCTACAGAGTTTCTATGACAGAAAATACGTATTCTATTTTATTGTTTTTTAATATTTTTTTTGTTTTAGGATCTAAGCAGAATGGACTTAAGTCTCGTTCGGCATAATCACCTGAGTATTACTGGTTATGATCTTATATTTAACAATTCCAGCAACTTGATCCACGAAGAATACGACAATTTTATGCGTTTCGTGCAGTCCAAGTGGAATTTTACGCGGTCCCAATACTTTCCATCGGTATTTTTATTAAAAATAAAATAGTATAAAAATTATATAAGAACAGTAACCTATTTTGGTTAAAAACGTTTGTTTATCCCAAAGTGGACACGTTGGGCTCTCTATTGCTCCATTGAGAATATTTTTGACGCGGGTTATCTAATAGTAGCTTGTAAAGTAGGGGTTTTCCCTGGAGCGCCGGAGCAACCTCAGGAGCTCTGGAGCTCCTCTCCATTCTTGTACTTAAAGTATGATAAATGTAGAAGCATTACTAAAGTAAATGTATGAGGATAACTGACTTAAAGTCGGTCAAACCGTGATTTCGGCCACAGGTTAATGTTTCTGCGGTACACATAGTTATGAATTTAAGATTAGATTGATGACTATACAGTCATACGAAGTTAATTTCATAATTTAACGCATTTTAAAAATTAACTTGGTGCCCAAAATTAAAGTCTGGCCGATTTTAAGTCGATTAACCTTATACAGTAGAATTAATATCCAGTAAAAATTAATATAGAAAAATAAATTTCAATTTCAAATTTTTGAAGGAATTAACAAAAGTGGACTGTTTTTTAACATTTGGGATTTGTTGCTGGATTTTAATTTACTTTAGTCGGACAAAACAAGTATTATATTTTTAACAAATTTTCAAGTGAAAAAATTTTTATTTATAGTATGCGTTTGCGTAAAACATAATTTGCCACCCTTCGAGAACACACCGTTATAAAACACTATATGGTAATAATGATAAGCTTTAGTTTTGAGGTCTCGACTAGTTTTTTTTTCAGAGAAAACAAGGTTTTCTGCGTCCATGGCGCGGCTGTTCATGATTTTTTATGACATCTTTTAAATTTACTGGTGTGTTAACAAAATAACAATAAACTTTTTACAGACTGAATCAGTGCTAATGTTTGACGCTGTGTATTCGTTCGCCTTGGGACACTTAGAAACAGGAGATCTCGAATTTAAATTGCACGGGAAGTGCTCTTTCACCAGCAAAGACAAAACGTTTTCCTTTTTAACGGAGGATGTGGACCAATTGTACTCCAGCATCAGCAATATTGTATGTGATATATTTATTTATTTATTATTGGTCTCAGGTCAGCATGCATTATATTCAGTTTAAATTGCATGTTACTTGGACATTATACAATTTGAAATCACTTAAGAATAAACAAATAATATTTCTATTTTGTTTACCATAATGAATGACAGTCTTTTTTTAATTTAAAAATAATATTTTGGTAGCGAATCACATTTAAAATATAACTTTTTAGATTAGATTAAATTTTTTAGAATATAACGGGTATGTCGGGTCAATTAAATTTCAAAAATGGACACAGAGAGAATATTACTTTTATGATTCATCAACTTGGATATTATGGAGAAGTTACAAAGGTTATTTATTTTTGATTTTACCAATAATACATAACAAATAAAATATCACTGTGTATTAAATGTTATTCCTATCCGTGCATCGCTTTGATAGAAATTTAACCCTCCGCAGGGTTAATTTTAACCCCCCGGTCAAATTCGACCCCAGGAGGGGGTCAACTCTAGCACCCCAGAGGGTTAAATTTAACCCCCCCCGGGTTTAAATTTCTGTAAAAACAATGCAAGGATACATTATTTGTTATGTATTCTTGTTTTTACTGAATTTGATAGTTTTTTCTTAAATTATTTTACTGACTTTCAAGTGAAAAACTCAAAAAGTTAAAAAATTAGTATTTATTAGTGTTACTATTCATGGAATGAATTTAAAAATAAAGTTAGAATCACAGAGTTTATATTAATAGTAGTATTTATAAAACCATACATATATGTATATAATAACTACCCTTTAATTTGCAACTATGATTCCAAATTGTATTTTTTGCACTGATTTTCGTTATTCTTGATTTGACTAGGATCAGGATGTGATTTTCATTGTAGATTGGTGTATGGGACTCATCACTAATAACCAAAGCAGTTCGATTAAACAGGAATATCACCGAAATACATAATAGGCTTTACATTCAGGAAGAAATGGTAAGATTTTTAAACCTAACATAACTATACAAACTTTTGTCAAACCCAATTGATGAGTATTTGTTTGAAAGCTTGAAAATGAATTGGTTCATTCCGTTTTAGAAATAACCCAACAGAAAAAATATGCTTTTAGTTTTTGTGGTAGCGATTTTTCAGAAATAATAAAAAACTGATGAATATTTCTAAAAAAAATATAAATATACATGAAAAAAAGCATTTTGTTTCTATAGAAAACAAATTTGTTTTCTATAGAAAACGGAATCTTTTGTAAACAAACAAGCTTTCGGCCTATTTAGTTTCTATGTTTGAAACAAAGGTTTAAACAAATCTTAAAGAAATATATTTTTTTCTGATTTTAAAAATTAACGTATATTGTGATATTTTGAGTTTTAAACACACCATTAATTATTAAAAAACAAATTTTTATTTCACTAAATTTATTTATTTAACACAAAAAAAAATTTCTTACAGTATCTTGATAACAAGTTATTTATTGCTGAAAAATTTTAATTTTGTACTTTGTTAAACATTTTTTAGAAACCACATTTCAACGTGACGACTATATTGGTATGTCATTTTATTTGTTTCCATTAATAACAGTTTTACATTATGTTTAATTTTAATTTGTTTAAATGCCGTTTTAACGATGTAATATCTCTTTTTTGGTTCAATTAAATTTTAAATTAACTTCCTCCGTCTTAAAATTAAATTTTTTTATAAATTAATCTCGATCTTTTATTAAAAAAAGAGAAATATGTTCCTAAATACAGGTGTTACCTATGTTCTAAACAGCCAAAATAAAAAATACGATTGATTTTTTCAATCTACTCATTATTTCCAATTAAAAGACCTTAATCAACGAAAGGATTTGACTACAAAATCAATTTTAAAATAATCTTTTCAGTTTTTAAAATAAAACAATGTTTATCAACATAAAATTCGGCTTCATGAAGATAATGATAAGCTTGACATCGAATAATTTTGTTTGAAGCTTTTTAATCTAAAATATAATTCGTTGGACTTCCAAATCTTTAATGAATAATGTTATTATTAAATTAACACAAGAACTATTTTATATGAACAGAAAACGAATTATTAAACACACATACGAACGCACGCATGCACATGCACGCACATACAAAAACACATACCATTAAATACAAAAAACTTAAACTAATAAAGACCGGTTCACACTGAGGTGGCAATGCCACCGGTGGCATTGCCACCGCTGTTGTGTCCAACGTTAAAAATGTGACGTGTTCAAACTGAGGTGCTAATGCCACCGCTGTTGTGTTCGATCCACAACTCCGTCACCGGTGGCAGCTCTCTCAAAAAAAAAACGTATGGGAACGCTCGCTGTGTTAAAAAAATCAATGAAAAATATTGCGGTTTTTACATTGTATAAGCAACACCAGCAAACAATATTGCGGTGTAAATAGAAAAACGGGTGAAAACGCCTGAATTGCATAAATGAAAAAAATATATAGCAAAACCGTGTTTAGAAAAACAAACAAAAACTAATGATCTTTAAAAAAAAATTTAAAGTAGTTTTTACAAATTTTAAACACACGTACATACATAGCATGGAAAAGTGCTTGAATATGAATTTGCAATTTTTATAGATTAATAAAAGATTTGCAATTTTTTTTGCTGCACAGTTTTTAATATAATCTATTGCACGGCCATTTTAGGTTAAAAGAGTATTAAAAAATCTAAAAACAGGGTTATTAAAAAAAATCCTATATTAATTAAAAAGAAAACTTTTCAAGTTCGTTAATGTTTCTTCGACCACATTTTAGAAATAAAACTTTAAAAAATATGGCTACTGATTCGGATGAACTTTTGATCAAGTTCGGAACCGTCCGGAACATTATTACAAGCGAGAAAAAACATACAGTTACATGATTAACCAGGCAAACAGCTGGGAAGTAGTGAAAAAGAGTACAAAGTAAAAAAAAGAGTAAAAGTTAAAAAGGTTACTGACATTTTCTTAGCTCTACACGCGACGAAATGCTCTCCAGCGGTGGCAATGCCACCCCAGTGTGAACCTAGCGGTGGCAATGCCACCAGTAGCATTCCCACCGGTGGCCGTGGCATTCCCACCGGTGGCATTGCCACCTTATTGTGAACAGGGCTTAAGAAGACACCCGCATGCGGAATCAAACACAGGACAAATACATATACACCAACCAGGTATGTACACACAGAACAGAACTCAGACAAAATACTCGAACGTAAAAACCGGACCGATAAAAAGCTAAATTACAAAATTATCTTTTTTAGGAAGAACCATACATCACTTTAAATAACAAATCATCGATGGTTCTGACAGGAAACGAACAATACGAAGGATTTTGCATTGATTTGCTCAAATCGTTAAGCGAAGATTTAAAATTCACATACACTATAAATCTCGTAAAAGATGGGCAGTATGGTAAAAAAGTGCGGGAAAACGAATGGAACGGAATGATTGGGGAAATATTACGAGGAGTAAGCAAACAATTTTTAAAGTATTTTCCAAAAATTTGTTTTTTGGTATCAAT
>JASAMX010023543.1:0-71807 GCA_030248175.1 Microlaimidae sp. YZB2_3 | reverse complement strand
GACAGTAGGTTTTAAAATTAAAACAGTAAAACGTTAAGTAATAATAAACAACAGTATTTAAAACATTAAGGTCGTAAAATTAAAAGAAACAGTAAAATTCTCAGCAAATGATAAAACAGTTTGGCACAAATTTGTTCTTAAGCTTTTTAAAACATTGTAGCACCTCCATTCATAGCAATTACTTGAGGTGCTACTTTATGAACATGAGAAATGTACTTTCGGCATGTTTCTTTATTCATTTTGGTAGTCCAAAACTCTTGAATTCCGGTGTCGCGGGATATTTCGACTCCCCTAATTTTTGACTCCCGGGGTCAAAATACACCGGTGTAGAATGACTCCCCGGTCATTCTACACCGGTTGTACGCTGGTGTAGAATGACTCCCTGCGGGATAAAATGACTCCCCTGTTTCTTGTATTGTAAAAACTTTTAAAAATTAATTTTAATTTTTATCATACATTTTGCGCTGGTTAGATGTCACTTATTCTTAATTCTGTATACTATGACACATGCCTGTTTTCAATATAAATGTAAATGCAATGGTTTTGCCGATCAGATCACAAAACTTAGGCTTAGGCTTAGGCTTAGGCTTAGGCTTAGCCTAACTAACAATGAACTTACACACGTTAAATATAGTGAGCGGAAGTGCACAGTTTTAAGTAATAATGTATGGAAATTTTTGGGGGAGTCAATATATCCCGGTATAAAATGACTCCCCAATGTTAATAAGGGGAGTCATTTTATCCCGATGGGAGTCAACATATCATACGACATCTCGCATGATATTTTGACCCCCCTGATTTTTGACCGGGGAGTCATTCTACACCGGGAGTCAAAATATCATATGACACCGGCATATAGCTCAGCTTTATTCCTTGGCTTTGACTCGCCACGCAAATACTCTTTTTATGCTGTCTACTGTAACAACTGATGGTATTGCTTTTATTTGTTTTTAAATTTAAGATATAAAGTAAAAAAAAACGTGGTTTGGAAAAATTTAAAAATGTATAGGCATATTAAACCTAAACTGACCTTATTGACTTGTAATAGTAAATCAAGTTTTTAACAAAGCAATATAAAATTATAAACAAAACTGTTTAAGATATTAAAGATTAATTCTGTTGTTTTGCAGTTTTTATCAAACTATTTTTTTAAGAGAAATGCCAATTTTAAATTTGTCATTAGACAGCACCTTTTAGTTGATGCCAAACGTTTTCAATCGGGTTTAAATCGGGGCATTCCTAAGGCCAATCAACGACAACCAAGCCAAGCTTTTCAAACTCTTTTTGCGTATCTTTACTGCGGTGCTTTGGGTCGTTGTCTTGCTGTAAGCAGTAGAATCTTTTCCGCCGACCATCAGGACGTTTCGTAAATTTTGATTCAGAAAAAGGCATAAGATATCGAAAATATCCACTTAATGTATAAAATCATTAGAATTAAAAAAAACATTTAAAAACACATTTATATGAGTTGTGTAAAAAGTTACCTTAATTGTTTTAGCAATTATCATAAAATAACTCATTTTACTTTGCTTTTACTTGACTGTTTTTAATATAAAAATAGATTTAATTTTATTATAGTAATATTTTAAAATTGAAAGTACTTCTACTTTTACTTTTATTTAAATTTTTGTCACCATTAACTAATTATCAAAGAAACTTTTCTAGTTTAAAATTCTGTTCTTGGCCAACAACATTTTAATATTCCTAAAAACTAATAAATAATCTAATGGAAGGAATTTTCGGTTTTTAAGTTTCAAACAATAACTACTTTATTTTATGAATATTTTAGAAACGAAGAGGTCTTATGTTTGTAAAACAAAAGGAATATAAAATAATATAAATTATAGCAAATTGACAAACAAAATAAAGTGATTTTGCTCAATGTCTGGATACTGTATTATACTGATAAATATCAAGCGGATATTATCAAAACTTTTAAATACTTTTGACGTGAATAACACACTGTCCATACGAATTCTGCCATCAAAAATGGCAATATTCGTTGCTCCAAACCATGAAATCCCCGCCTAAACGTGAACTACAAATCATGAAAATATGATTATTTAAATCAATGTGAATTTAATGGTATAATTTATTTTTTAACTTATTTTTTTGAAAATCACTAAAATTGATCAGAACAGAAAAATTTAAATTTTTCAGGTTTTGACAAAAAAGAATATTGCAAAAAATATATATTTTTAATTTTTGCTTAAAATCGAAACATCCCAAACATAATTTAAGAACGATTTGATATTATTGTTTTCACTAAAAAATAAGAACCTCAAAGGTTTAAAAATTTATTTTTCCAGTTAGTAGAATAAAAAATTTCAAACATTAATTAATGTTTGATTCAAATTAATCGTAAAAAAATAGACAATAAAACACTGTGCAATTTAATAGTTTTTACAGAGAAATTTGAGCGAGCTCTTTATTCACAGCTATTTTTATGAAAACTTGATGTAATAAAATACTTCTTTATATAAAAATAACATGGTTCTTTTTATTTAAAAACTTAAAATATAAATAGATTTCTCCTGTAGTTTTTTATCTTTTAAAGGGTGTCAAACTTTTGATTTGATTAGTTGGATCTTATCCTTGTTTTTTGAAAAAGCAGCGCGTTTTGACATTTTCAAGGGCAATAGCGGGATTCGTTTATGTAAAAAAAATCCAACACGGCGATTAAAAATCAACCTTGTGCTGCAAGTAATTTTTTGCAAAATGCTACTCGGGCAGGTTTATTAATATCCCGAATAAGTTGCGCATACCGCGTGTGACAGGTTTCTATGCCGTTACTGTGAATTCAAGCCTCAGCCTTCTCAGACTTCTTGCTAAAAAAGGTTGCATAAAAGCATAAACACTTATATTCGAGTCACCGGGTTTTGGATTTTTGTAACATATGGAGTAATGAGTGCTAACTCATTGTTTAAAAGCAACACAAATAATTTAAAGAATCCATTATTTATTACAATATTTTTTAAATTTATTATTTAGAATATACTACTGTAGACTCTGCTTCAAGACCCTTTAGACCCTGTAGACTCTGCTTCTGCTTTTTTGTAATGAAAATTTACTTAACAATGGTGAAAGTGCTTAAATACGGAATATAGTGATGCTCCGGAGCGAAGCTCCGCTTTTAGAAGCTCCGGAGCAACCGCCGGAGTTTCGGAGTTCGGGAGCTCCGAAGTCTTGCTCTTTATTCGTACTAAATTCATGAATAATTAAAGAATGATGCCATATATATTATTTTGTCTAATTTTTTGCAAATTATTTTTTTTTCAAAACTTATTCAAAACGCTATCAAAACTTATTCAAAACGCTAATAAAAAATTTTAAAATGAAAATAAAATAATTTATAATTGTATTTTAAGTTAATAGCTTATTAGCTTAAATAGCTTAAATATTAAGCTTAAATAGCAAAAACTTATTCCAAAACGCTAGAAAAAATTTTAAAATGAAAATAAAATAATTTTAATTGTATTTTAAGCTTAAATAAGCTTAAAATCGCTCATTTAAGGGCGAAGCTCCAGAGTGGCCTCTCACTTTAAATGGTCGTAAATCTTGAGCATCATATTGAAGGGTAGGAACATCACCAATGGAATGCCGTACAAGTTATAGTGTTTTTTTGAAAGTTCATATCTCTTGATTAAACCGTTACAAATAGTTTGAAAAAAAAGTTACAAAGTTTTGGGGCACAGGTTAATATTTTCACAAAATGCCGTCAAAAAACCAAACACAAAAATTTTAACGCTTGTACCGCACCTTTTGCATAACCCTAACCTATAACCTGATTTTGAACAAATTAGTAAATCTAAGTTAGGTATATAGGATGTTACTGTCAATGATATTTTATGCCGATGATTTTTTGAATACTATTTCAACAAAGTCGTTTTCAACAATAGCCGGCCCTTTTCCTGCGTCAGAATCTTTAAATAATGCTCCGGAGCTTACCTCTGTTCGATGTTCTACTGAAGCTATAGATTTTTATGAATTATCCAAAAATATGTCAATTTTGAATAATAATATTTGCCTACTTATCGAACAAAACAAGAAGATCCTGGAGCTAAACCGTACGGAACCTACCGTAGTTGGTGAAAGGATGTCTCCAGTAGCGCTAAACGGTTCAGATCAAAGGGTCGTTGATCAAGAAATTTTACTTAATGATGAATCTGCGAATATTTCTCAAGATTACTATTTGTCAAATGAGACAGTAGAACAGTGTTTTCTCAGCTCTCAAAGCACGCCTTCTAAATTTGCCGCCCGCCTTTTTAGAGGCGTTTTTAAGTCACCTGAGGAATTATTTGGTAAAAATGTAGCCGGACTATGTGGGAAAGGAAAACTTAATCCCCATAAAATAGCTTGGATTAAGCTAACCGTGGAAAGAAAATTTCCAAACAACTTTGATTTTGTTTGGAGGCAATGTGTAAAAATCATTGATACAATCAGCAGAAGGATACAGGCGTTTTGCGAAAGCGGCCGAACTAATGAGTACTCGGACGTAGGTGACTAAGGTTTTTCCTATGTAAATTTCATGGATTAATCAGATAAAAAACACATTTTTAAATGCTTCCATTATAACAAAAAACCGCAAAACAAAAACAAAAAATTTTTTAAATAGATGTTTCATTATTTTTAGCATTTCCAATTTCAAAATTTTAGAGTAAAAAGCATTAATCAGCGAGCAACTTTGTTTCGTGGCGAGACCACTATGTCTTGTGGTTTTACTATAGATAGTGTGTGACCAAAAAATGTTTTTAAAGCTAAAAAAATTTGAAATACAAAAATTATTGAACTAATTATAATAAGTATAATTGTTTTAAAAAATTATTTGGTGACAAACTGTTTTATAATTTTGTTAACAATTTTATTGTTTTAATTTAAAAACTTTATTGTTTTAAATATTTTTGGTTATAATTATATGTGTGTTTTATTTTATTACTGTAACAAATTAATTTTTTGACAAACAAGTTTTAAGTACCTAATAAAATATCCCATAAATGAAAGTAGCGCTTACAAAACAAACATGCTATTTTTAAGTAATATATAATTAGTTGATGAAAACAATAGTTTAACACTAAATTCAGTACAATGTCGTTGTGGTGATTAGTTTCCAAAATCGTTACTCTATAAATTTTACAGAATTTAAATGTTTAAACTACAGTTCAAATCCTCGCGTCGTGAACCTTATAATATTTGTTTTTTATGCTTTGGATGCGTATAAAGTTTATGGTCATCTAAAAAGTAATGGTTGCATTTTTATTTTTCATTTGCTAAGTGAGCAATAACATTAGTTAAAATAAAAGGGAATATTTGCAGGTGCTTCGCGAAAGGTTCATTTTCTCACGGTCAAAATTAACCAGGTGCTCCAGGGTACGTTTGTCTTTGTCTCTCGGAGACGCGCGTCTCCGGAGACTCTCGTCTCCGGAGACTCTCGTCTCTGCCTCCGTCTTCGTTTGTCTTCGTCTCTGGGAGACTCGCGTCTCCGGGAAACGCGTCTCCGGAGACTCTCGTCTCTGTCTCTGTCTCCGTCTCCGTCTCCAAAGTGGGCGCGGATTGGAAACAAATTTCTATCAAGTCCGTCTCCCAGAGACACGCGTCTCTGGGAGACGCTTCGGAGACGCGCGTTTCCGTCTCCGTCTCCATGGGCTTCTATTTCTGACCAGGACTGTAAATTTGCTTGTTGTATTTATTTTATTGGAATTCTAAATAAAACTGTATTGTATATGACATCCCTGCCGTAGGAAAAAATTGCATAAGACAGGCAATTTTTGCATTTGCATAAGAAGGCAACTTTTAGAAAATGCTTGGTCAATTTTAGAATTCTAGGTATACTTTTATAATTAATTTTCTGTACCGTCAAATAGAAAAAATAATCAGTCAAAAAAAACCCCACACACATATAAAACTCGACATTATATATAAAAAACACGACATTTATATGTAAATGTAATTACCATTATAATGAGTTTTGTTTATCATTTACAAATAAACTTTAAGATAATCATAGTAACAGAATCCACGTCATTACTATGGCAAAATGAGCCGAAATTCTTATAAAATATATGCGATTGTGACTTATTTTATATTTCAAACAAAACCCTATAAGCTATTGAATAAGTCACAGTCAAGTGTACTTTATAATGCATCTAGATCTTTTTGCTGTAGTAACGACGCATAGGTTTCGGACGATGAATGGGGCAAAAATTGCTACGTTGATTAAAAGCTTCAATCATCTCATTACAGTGACAGTGAATTCATTTTCCTGAGTAAATAAGGAGTCACAGTTGCGGTCTTTTCGTTTTCACTCATAGTTTCATCGCGTTATTTTTTATCAAAACTATACGATCGAGCAATATCCGACTCCAAATCGCTATAAACTGCACTTGAGCGTGAATGATTTTACTTTCGAAAATACAGTACAGATACTATTCAATGTAATAACTTACGGTTACGGTGTTTTATACCGTCTTTGACTTATTTTGCCGTATTAATAACAAATAATAAATTGGATTGTTAACGTCTATAATTTGAAATGCGCCTCCTTTTGTAAGAAACACGAAGAATTTAAATTTAATCGGGAGAAAATTCCCAATTCCCCACACGCTCCGATCTGAATTACGCCGGAAGAAACTTCTTTATAGAAAAATTTACGGTAAAATTAAACAAATTTGACTAAATACGCAACCCAACCCATCCTTATTTATTTTGGTTTAAATTTAAATTTCAATTGTTTTTATTCCTTCCTGATTGGGCTTGAACAAAATTTTAAAAAAAATAGTTATGAAGTTTCATCGTTTTTTTTCGCTCTGACTCACTCCGAACTTATCTTATTTGCTTATTTGATAAGGAAAAAGTGATATATTTCACAAGGAGGTTTTGCATCCGCCTTCTAAAAACGGAGACTTTTATTTTTACTCTCACATACAGTAATTTACTAAAACATAAATCATAACGATTCAAATTTAAAAACGTTTTATGTAGAAAGGTTTTTATATCTAAAAAATTTAAAATAAAAAACAACAATAAAAACACAATGTTTGGGGTAAACAACTCTGTTTAAGGGTGTTTGTAATAGTGATATTCCACGGAACTATAAGCTCCGGAGCTTACAATAAAAACCTATTTAAAGCGAAGCCGCGGAGGTCCGGCAGTTTTAGTAAAGTGTAAATTCTATTTGCTAGTAGAGGGTGAATTTCATTTGCTTCAATCAAGTCAAGAACTAGCAATATATTGCTAGAAATTTTTTTAAAAGGAAGAAAAAGTGCTGGAGATTTATTTTTTTACTTTAAACTTTTTTGCGTTAAAAAAATTAAGTTGGCGTTGGAATGGACATCTCAGTCTCTTCCATATAAATTGAGAATTGCTGTTCATATCAACTTACACAATGTTAACACTCGCACTTATACAGGCCAGTGCAGCATGATATGACTAAGAAAATTAGTTATGGATCTGCGTATAAAAGAGAAAGAAAGTATCTCAAATTCTGATATTCGGTATTTCAGGCTGTGTTTTAATTATAGACTTCAAAGATTAAGATTGTATTTCCTAAAATTATTGCGAATGTTCAATATATTTCTTGTTTTTGCAACCATAGTTTTTTTTAAAAACATTGTTAAAAATAGTTTTAAACATGAGAATTAAATAACCTGAAACGGGTTTTAGAAAATTTCCCTATTCAACTAGAATTCGAGCTCCGAATTTTTTGTAGTTCTAAATGTCCGAATCTCTGGAGCTTTTGATATTTGATTTTTTGTATTCAATAATTGTATTAATATCAAAGTTATATGACATATTGTTAATTATAATCCTGAATTTTGCAAAAAAAATGCAAATAATTGGCATTTTATACCTACCTTGGTTTTTTATATTACCTTTCAAAAACTGTGTTTACGCTTTTTTAAAAGGCCAATTAACACTCCAGTTTTATGACTATGTTAAATAATACTGAAGTACTTTCGTGAAAAATAAACAAAACGTTTTTAACAATTTTTTATATTGCTAGGGTGGTTATGTTACCCAAAGGTTTTTTTAACTATTTTAATAATTTTGTGAAATATTTTTAGTTATTAAACTATTTTCTGGCGTATTTGCTCCATAACTTCAAAATACCAGTTCAAAACGAAAAGGAAAATTGATTTTTTTATAAAACCAAAAAAATTACGTTATTTTTTGGTGCATAAAATGTATTATTTATGGTTTGTTATATGTAGCAAAATAAGTTAATTGAGTTCTTTATTAAAGGACGAAGTTACTACATCATTGATGTTCCAGTAGCTTGGCATGTCTAATTATGAATTTGTATTTTAGTTTTCACTTTTTCTTTTATAAAATGATTTATATTTGGCAACTGTTTTATATTGTGTTTATGTTTTATATTTATATATACTGTTTTATGTTTTATATTTGGTAACTGCCAAATGATTTATATTTGGCAACAAGAAAATAATTTAAGAAGAATAATTTATATGTAAGCTTAATTCATTAGGTTTTTGATTATTTCTGACTGTAATCAGTCAATTTATAGGCTTTTCAACGAAAGCGGTTTAATAACAAAAATCAAAACCCCTATTTTAATAATTATTTTTTAAATTACTCAATTTAAAACCCAAATGCAAATTTTGAAAGAGCTAAAGTTGGTTAATTTTTGTATATTTTAAATTCTGCGTTCTTATTTGTTTTTTAATAAAAAACGTCATAACCGCACAATTATAATAGGTCCCCTTATGTTTGCATACTAATTTTCAGCGTCAGCCATAATTCAACCATAAATAAAACAAAATTTAAATTTTCTAATAATCGCCATTTTTTCCGATTTAGCCTAACTGTATTACAGTAGCGCCTTTTAAATTGACGTACAGGCTCTCATATTTTTTGAAATATCTCTTCAAACTTGAGTTATTTATTGCAAAATGGTCAAAAAAGAGGATTTGCAACGTTCAAAAGAAGAAAATGCAAGTTTGCAAACAAAAGTTCATAGCTTTGAAAGGAAAAATATTTTTGAGAAGTAGAAAAAAAAGAAATGTGCCGTAGAATGAAAAAACTGGAAGCCAATCAGAATTTCAGGCCTGAGATAGTAGCCCAGGTTTGCGAAGAAGTCGTCAGCCGGTTTTTACCGTTGTTGCAAGCAAGAATGGATAAGTTGGAAGCAACAATGCTTGTTGTTTCCGGCTTAAAAAAGTCCAAGGATCCTAAAGAAGCAAGAGAAAATATCCAGCATCTTGTGGACACGCTGAAAAACGGTGATGAAATAGTGTCAATTAACCAGCATTATCGTATTGGTAAAGTTAATCCGCGATTTCCGCTTTTGGTCAAAGTGCGTTTCGCATCCAAGCGTGTTCGAAGCAACATAATTCGTGCCGCGGGTAATATTAAGAGTTAAGATCGGTACAGTAAAGTGTTCGTCAGAGCGTGATAAACAAAAAAATTGTAAGCTTTTTGAAAAACTCTAACTGAAGGTAACCATAGACGTCTTGTCATTCGATATAGCGTCTGTATAGTCGTCCTGTGATTAGCTCTGTTCCTCAATGTTCGGTTTTAGGCCTCCTTTTATTTCTTATTTTAATGATTTAAGTAAGTGTGTAAAAAATCAGAAATTAAGTTGTTTGCTGACGATGAAGTTTTTAGCAGTTTTTTGACTGAAGAAAGCGAATATAACCAAAAAAAATTACAAGAAAATTTGGATATAATAATTGATGGGTCTAAGCAGGCAACTGGCAATTGCAGCTTGCTGATCACAAATGTGAAGTTCTTCATATTGAATTAAAAAACAGAGAAAGAAAATTTTATTATTTATTTCATTGATAATAAAATTATTTCCAAATAAAATTTAATAAAAGATCTTGGAAATTGATTATTTAGCAAATATTACAGTATACTCTGCTTCAAGACCCACTTTTCCAATTAAATTAAAAGAAAAGGGTAACTGGTTGAAGCCAATTTTTCAAGTTCCAGACCCCAATTTTTTAATTTAATTGGAAAACTGGGTCTTAAAGCAGAGTCTACAGTAATATTTGCTAAATAATAAATTTACAAAATCAAAAGCCGCTACAAAATTCTAAAAGATCTTGTGGTAAATATTTCAGAAAATCTCAAATTTTCAGATCATTGCCTAAGGATTTCCAAAAAAGCATTACAAAGATCTGCCCTAATTTTCAGAACTTTTAATTCCAACTCAATTTCGAACTTGTTACGCGCATATATTGTGTTTGTTAGGCCTCAGTTAGAATATGCAAGTGTATTGTGAAAACCTTATTTGCAGAAGAATATTGAATTGTTAAGGCTGGTTCATACTTATGTAAAAACGTCCTTTGGATAAAGTCCAAACGACGTTTTTACATACGTTTATACGCTGTATTTGTCCTATGGACTTTGTCCAAAGGACGTTTTTATATAAGTATGAATCAGCCTTAAGAACGTGTTCAGAGAAAATTATTACTCAAAGGTTGTTTCGAAGGTGTCATATGCCTTTACATTAAATATGAAGAAATGCTAAAAGTTTTAAAGTTACCAAAACTTAAAGGAAGAGGAGATTAATTCGACCTTTATGAATGTTACAAAATATTTCATGATAAAACTATAGGCAAATAAAATCTAGCTGACCGCGATATTTAAAGGGGTCACTTAAAGTGGTAAACTGGGAATTATCAACCGTCGTAAAATCACAGGAGCTTTGAAACGCTTAAATACAAAATTTTAGTTCCAAATGAAATATTTGTTTAGGGTAGAACACCACAGTTATGACGATTTTTACTAAAAGTAAAATATCAACTTAGATATTAATTTTTGTCCGACAAAAGTATAGTGCGATCGAAAGCTCAGGTTATGATGTATTCAACGGTAATAATTTCATCGTTTTCCGATTGTTTTATTTTGAGATATAGTTCGATGAATTTAAAGCTCAAAAACAGTTTTTGGCCATTTAAAAAATTTGATTCACTCAAATTTTGCTGCAATTTTATGGAAAGTTAACAAAAAATAGGGGGCATCTTTTAGATATGGTTTGGAGTCAAACGTAATTCAAAATTTTAAGAAAATTAAAAAAATCGATGTTTTTAACTGAAAAATCAAAATTGTTTAGGTAGACGGTTTTGTAATTTTTCTGCGGTCGTTCCTTTACATTACTCAAAGACACTCGAAAGACTTTAGTCCAGAAAAATCAAATAAAAAAATCCTGAATTAGTTTCTTAATCAAATACAATTCAAAGTATTGATTAGACTGGTGTCTAAATATTTCCAAACTTTCATTAAAATCTGAGTGAATCAAATTTTTTAATTTTCGTTTAATTTTTTTATTGACGCCGAGAAACCACATTTTGAACCGTTTCTTTAAAAGTAGGTTTTAAAGAAAGACTGATGGGCCAGTAGCTGAGCGGTTAGAGCGTCGGACTCAGATTGTCGGACCCGTAAGTTCGGTTCTCCTGCAGCGAATATTTTTATCTTCAAAAATTTTTAATTTTTAACTTTTTAATTAAAAAAACTGTTTATTAATAAAAATACGCTAAACGAAAAACAAAAAAAAAGAATATTTTTGGTAATGAATTTTATTAATGTGTTTTATTTTTGACATGTATTTTATTGGTGTCATTTGTAATAATTGTGGACGATAACAACCATTCTTAGAATTCATCATTGCAACTATAAAAAACTTTTGCAAGCCTCCAACTGCCTTCCGATTGCCTATACTGCTCTTAGCTTCCGTGCTCGTTTAATCTATGTTTATCACCATGGTTTCCGGCACTGGCAGGAGCCTTTTCAACTTCAGCAGAATCTTCAGCTTCGGCGGGCACAGCGTTTGGAGCAGCATCCTCAACAGTATAATATTCCTTTTGTCCGCTTAGATCGTTCCGATTCATCAAGCATACGCGAATCAATTAGAATATGGAACTCACTCCCAGAGAATATCATTGAATTCAATAAAAACAATTTTTTCAAATATGTAAAAAATCTTCAAAACATTGAGCAAATAGCAGCTGAATTTCCACAGTATTATGGTTTTGATAACATCTAAATTATCTTTTAGTTCTTTGATACTTTTATCAGTGTATAATTTTTTTGTGACGTTTTATTGTAGTAATTTATTGTAGTATTATTTCTACTAATATTTATATTTTAGAGTATTTAAGGTAAAATTTAATTTATTTAATTGGGGGTTGGGGGCACTGTATTAATAAACCCATAAGGTTTACTTTAACACCAAAGGGGTATGTGATCCTATTGCATGTTAAATTATGCCTTCACTACTCCTGCGTTTTTGCAAATATAATAATAAATAAATAAATAATAACAATTTTTTTAAGAAAAATGAATGTCAAAAATGAATAAGCAGGTCAAATTACGTTAGTAAAAGTTAATTAGAAAAGATCTGCCATCAAAATCAAACTGTGAGGCTCTACCTTAAGGTGCTTAAAATTAGGTTTCCATCAAAGTTTAAACACTTTTTAACAAACAGCTATAATTTTTTTAATTACGACTCAAACTTTTTTATAACTGCTTTACGTTTTGCTTCAAATTTTGCTTCACGTCTTGCTTCAAGTTTTTTAAAGCACTAACTACTTTATTTCTTTAATGAATATTTTGAATCACTACTGAATAACTATTTAATAACTATATTTGTTTCTGGTTGAAAAGTAAACATATAAAATTTTAAGACGATAAAATAAGACATTAAGACGATAAAATAAGTAAAATTTAAAAAAAGTAAACTAAAAATTAAAAAAAATATACTGCGTTCATTGTATATCCAAATAGAAGTGCATTACATTACATTACATTTTTTATTATCGGGCACATTGCAGACTGGTCTTTAGAATCAAGTTTTTTTTATCTATCCGTTTTTACCGGTGTTTTACACCGAATTTAAACCCTAATCATCCTTATAGTTTGTATTAGCCTAGTTCATTGTAATTTTTTTATTGTCAAAAGGCGTGAAATTTGCTTCTGAAACTTTAGAAGTTTTTTTTAATTAATTGATATATAAAATTTAATTTAAATTTTTAGTTAAAAAATCACTTTCATCAACAAAATGCGTTTTTGACAGTTATTTTATTACATATTTTCTTTTGGATTGATATGCATGTAAACTATAGTATTATTTGTAGACAAAAATATAATGAAATTCAATTCGAGTAATTTTATCATGAAAATTAAAAGATTTATTTTATATAAGTTGCATCGGTGTGTAGTTGGTTAGCTCAAGTATATAAAACTTAATATAACTTTGGAATAACTTTTTTTGCTAAATGAAATAAAATTTCTATTTTAACCGAACTTTTAAACCAGTGCACATTAATTTTGTTACAAATAAAATTTCAAATAATACATATTTTGTAGTCTTAAAAAATGTGAACGAAACTTATTCTGTGTATCTGACCATGTATCAAAAAGACACTCTAAACCCCTGTTCCGAAAACGGGACAACTTTGGTTGTGAGTCGATCGGTGTCTGTGGAAAAACAACTTTACTCCGACCACTCCGACCGTTATTCCAATTTCGAGTACGAGCTGGGAGGCGCAGCTCCTCGGTACAACAACGGCCACATACTCCACCGACACAGAAGTCTAAAAGACCGACTCAGACCTACCCTGGCTTTGCTACAGGTTAGTTATGTTACCCAGAGCTCTGACCTCTTCGGAGCTCTGGAGAAACTTCTAACTTTTCAAAATTTATAAAAATACGGTAAAAACAACAACGGTCACATACTCCACCGACCCAGAAACTAAAAGACAGACTTAGATCGACTCTGGCCTTGCTACAGGTTAGTTATATCAAGAATGCATAAGAGTAGAGAATGTCCGACTGTGTGTTAAACAGTTGTTTAAATTGTAGGTAGATTATTCAACAGTGTAGATTTTTTATCACGTAAAAATAAAAATTTGCGAACGCAAAGCTCCTAGATGAAGTTTTTCAACGTACTACACTGTCGAATAATTCAATTTAGTCAAAATATTCCATGTTTTAACATATAAAATCATTTATACGTCCGATGCAACAAAAATCTAGAATATTTGACAACATTACGTGAAAAAAAACCTTATTTAAGTACTTCACGTTCACAGTATTTTGCAGTTCGAAGTTTGCAAAGTGAAAAATTGTAAACGCAAAATGCATACAACAAATTTTTTCTATATAATACTGTGAAATAAATCAAATTTTTCGAAATATTTGAAGTTTTACCATGTAAAATAATTTATACGTTGGATTCAACAAAAATGGTGAATATTTGACAACGTCACGTGAAAAAAAATCATCAAAGAATTATACGTTTGCAATTTTTTTTTGTTTGCAACATCGCGGTTATCATGTAGAATAATCTACAGTATTACGTAGAAAAATTGTCATGTAGATTATACCACAAATTGTAGATTATTCCACAGGTCGTAGTAGGTTTTTTTACATGATAAAAAATTTACACCGTGAAATAATCTACCTATAATATTTGAACAACTGTTTAACATACAGTCGGACATTCTCTAATCTTATGCATTCTTGATTATGTTACCCAAAGCTCTGAGCTTTTCGAAGCTCTGGAGCAACCTGATAGAAAAGTTTTCTAAGTTAAAATCAATTACGAATGAATTGACATGGAAAAAACCCACCGGTGAAAATATCTCACTAACGGTACGGTTGATTTAGATAATAATTCACCGACACAAAATATAAAAGACCCACGTCGACCGACTTTTTGTTTTTTCCCCATTGCCTCCCTTTTTTCTATTACATAGCTGTGTTCCCCAGGGTTTCAAGCTCCGAAGCTCAAGAACTTCCAATTTTCGGGGCTCTGGAGCGACACCCAGAGATTTTTTTAAACACTTAAATGAATTCGAAAATGATTCAGACAGGACAAATGTGTCGGTGAGCAATTTCCTTTTTTTTAAACGGTAAATTATATAAATGTATTCTATAAAATTATTTACACCAATAAAATTTTTGTATAACTTAACCGTACAGAGCCAGCCAGCCATAAAAACTTTATTCAGTTTTAATATTTTTAAACAGATTTTATTTTTTAAAATTTATTATAAACAAAAAAATAGTCCTGAAATAGCAAAAAAAACTTAAGAACTTTTTTTTAATTTTAAACAAACTTAAACTCGTTCATTTGGAAATTCTCCTTTTTTCTGTTGTAAATTCAGAAATAATTATATTGTAATTTTATACTAGCCTTGAAAAATGCTCTAAGAATAAAGCAGGAAAAAGGGGCGATTTTTCCCCGGGCGTATGTTTAGACAGAAAAGATGTGGACTAGTCTGAGATGGACATTATGTGGACTATAGAAAATTTGCATTTGGTTTGGGCAGCTGCTCACTAAATAAAAATTTCTACCATATGATAATGATTTGTTTATACATTGATCTAATCACACAGCACTGTTGCGTTTTTTTAGTTTGATGAAATGTCAATTGAAAAAATTATACTCACAGCAATCTTTGACAAGCGCGAAATCGCCACTTTTTCAATTTGAAGGTTATATTTTTATGTGTAAGAAACAACTATAAATTTGAAAAAGTGGCGATTTCGCGCTTGTCAAAGATTGCTGTGAGTATATTTTTTTCAATTGACATTTCATTAAACTAAAAAAAATGCAACAGTGCTGTGTGATTAGATCAATGTATAAACAAATCGTTATCATATGGTAGAAATTTTTATTTAGTGAGCAGCTGCCCAAACCAAATGCAAATTTTTTATAGTCCACATAATGTCCATGTCAGACTAGTCCACATCTTTTATGTCTAAACATACGCCCTGGGAAAAATCCTCCTTTTTTCTTGCTCTATTCTTAGAGCATTTTTCAAGGCTAGTCTACCACTTTTTTTTGAATTAAATTAAAAAATAGCCTAATAAACTACAGTTTTAATTGCGCAATGACATATGTGTATAATCATTCCGTTGCCGAGATATACTTTTTTAAATAAAAAATAATAAAAAGAAGATGATGAATTTAAATTACAAAATTTACCCACGTTGTTTAATTATAGTTAGTGCGGTGCAGTGGTGCTCCAGACAAAGTTTACCTACGTTTTCTAAATATAGTTGGCGCGAAGCCGTGCGCCAATGATTGCAATTATAATTCTAAAGTAAAAATAATAATAATAAGAAGATTATGAACATGAATTACAAAATTTACTCACGTTCTTTAAGTATAGTTGATGCGGTGCGGTGGGTTAAATTGCAGTGTGGCACCCCCGCACCACCGATGATTACCTACCGGCGCGTGGCGCTCCCGCGCCATCGACGCTTATTATTATTTTTTAATAAATAACACTTTGAATTAATTTTGTTATCAGTAATGCAAGAATTAAAAAAAGTACTTTGTTGTTTTCGCCGATTTCCGTGCGGTTGAAGCTGATGGCGCTGGGAACTGGTTCTGTTTCTGCCACCAATTAAAACCGGTCTGCTTTTTTTGTGCGGTTTTTATGAAGGGATGTTGGTTGTCTGCTCTGTACAATCCTTATTGTTGCCAAAAGGCTGTTATTGTGCGGTTGGTAGTTTTTATTTGTCTATTTTTCAAATTTTTTTATTTTGATCAATAAACCGATAACAAGGACCTAAATCAAAAAAGTGCTTTCTAAGAAACTTGCGTAATTCCTTCTTCTTTCTTATGAGCCCATGTTTATTTTTGATCAATCAGTAACGAATGAGGAATATCACTTTTAAGGATGGAGCGTTGGAATAATAATAATAATAAGAAGAAGAAGAAGAAGAAGAAGAAGGTTCTGAATTTCAAAATTTACCCACGTTCTCTAATAATGGTTGGCGCGGCGCCACTGGGCTAAATCGCCCCGTGGCGCTCCCGCGCTACCCATGATGGATTTTTTGTTAAAATTGTTAAATGTTTTTTCAAATTATTTTTTTAATTATGAAAAACAATAAGATTTGTCTTAAAAATATCAATAGAATAATAATTTCAAGTTTAAGTTAGTTTGCTTTTTTAAGAGGCGGGGCCCTGGAGTTGCTCTCTCCGCTTAAATTTGTCGAATTTCCGGAATATTATATCGGAATATTAATATTGAAGGGTAGGAACATTACTACAGTTGATACACTTTCTAGAAATCATTTGGGCAGTCTTCCTAAAAAAACTCAAAAATAAGACTAATTAAGGTTGTAATCTGAACTTCTTACTTTTAAATTTTAATATTTGTGAGTCCGTCTATAAAATAAATTTCGAGCTGACTTTGATAAAAAGTAGTATTTAAAATTTAATCAAGCTGACCTTGCTAAAAAGCAGTACTTAATCTACTTTTTAACAAGAAAAGAATTTAGGATGTTGAACAAAAATGATTTAGTGGTCATAAAAATTAAATACAATATTCCAATAATTATTTACCAAATGGCAATGAATTAACGGCTAAAATTGAGTATTTTTTGTATATTTCGTGAAAAGACGAGATTTATACAAATCCGCGTTCCGATTCGTTTTTATTTAAGCATCAGAAACTGCACAATGATATTGGTTCACTCTAAAGATGGGAGAAACTGCAGTACCACCGGAACACCGGAACCAGAACCGGAATTGAGATTTTCCCAAAATCCGGAACAGGAACCGGAATTCCAAATTTTGCCCGGAATATCTTGAACCCGGAACCGGAACTGCCCATCACTAGTTCACTCATATCCCCCAAGGCCGGTTCACACCGGTACGGTAGCTGATAGGTGACGAACGGCGCACACCTTTCATACCCCAGCAACAATGACGGTGTAATAATGTAAACGCGCGCGTTCACTATCCATTGCCACTCCGGTGTGAACCGGCCTTTAGAGTTTTACTTTAGACAGGATTTAAAACAATTTGCGTTTCAGTTCGTTTTTATTTTTAAACGTCATAACCGCACAATTTTAATTGGTTTCAATACAATTTCAAAAAGTCAGCCAGATATAATTTTACCAGAATTTTGCGTATAACGACAGAATAAATTTGAATAAGTTACATATATTCTAAAATTTTTATCATATTTTAACTTAATATTATGGATAAAAAAATTGAAAATATTCTGTTTTCAAGAATAAATTTTAGGTTTTCGCATACTATCAGGGAAATATAAAACTGCCATGGTTCCAGCGTTACGGTTGTGTTTGGCTTATGACTCGTCTCTTTTGCAATAGATACGTGGCAACTGTTTATACAGTAAGCATGCTAAAAATAATTTTACACAATATCTTTAATTGGACATTTTTTATCGGTGTTACAGATATTTTTGCTACTTTTTGTTGCACGATTAGTGTGGTGTTTTCTAGAGATTACACAATTTGATTTAAGTATTGTGAAGTGATATTTTAGCTTATACCTAAGCTTTGGTTTTTATATTTGGGAGTCCGTTTTTTAAACGTCCGATAACTGCCTCATTCCCTAATTTTGTTACTTTTGAGTCATGAAATCGCTTTTACTCATTATTTTATTTAGTGTGAATTTGGTGTCCTCCCAGCGGCCGGAGGCGAAAATTTATATTTATATTTAATTTATAATTTTACTTTTGTTTTTATAACCTAATTCCTAAACAATTTGTTTGTTACAGCTTTAAAATAGTATGATGTTAAAATTTTGTACTGTATCCCAATTAGGTTGTTTCTTATTCCAATAAAAAACAACCTGATTTATATATGAATAATTGGCTAAATTATTTAAAACTATGTGCTGTAAGGGGTTTGTAATTTATAAGCAAAAAGTGCAGTTGAACAAATAAAAAGACGTGAGCAAGAATACTATATGACATTTTGAGGGTCCTTAAAAGCCTTACGTGATCACTATCACCACTTTATAGTATTGCATGGTCAAGAGATAAAAAAAAATTATTTCTTATGCTTATAAAAATAGTCCGTAAATTATTTAGAAATTATTTTTTTAAATTTAATAAATTACACACAATTTATTGACTTAAAAGAAAAAAAGTACAGTTTTTTTTAAATGTAAAAACTTAATTTTAAAACTATACTTGCACTTCACTTTTAAAATATAGCTAAACAAAATATTTTCCACTTTATCCTTGAATTTCACGTAAGTCAGGTATAGGTTTTCACAGCACTTTTGCAACTATTGACTTCTTCAAATTCTTTAGTTGAAAAACCGCACAAAAATTTTAAAGGCACTGTTCATCATAATGAACATTTAATCAGCGGTCATAAACCCATGCTCAGGCAAATTAATTGATAGTGTATGTAAATTGTTTTTATGTGAGATTCATGAATTTTAGCTAATCTCGATGGCGGTGAACAGTGCGCTTTTTCAAAGTAATATCTCCCCTTTTTTCTGCTCTATTTTTGGAGTAATTGCCAGTTCTACTTTAAAATATATTTAACCATGACAGCGTATGCACAGTATTTATTAAGTGAGATTTCTTTAAGTTCAGTTAATCACAATGACGGTAAACGGTGTAAATCTAGGAAAAAATCTAGGTAGAGATCTACCTTTTTTCAGCTCTTTTCTTAGAGCATTTGTCAAAGTTACTTTAAATTATAGCTAACCCGATTTCCTTTTTTATTCCAGCTAATCACGATGGCGGTGAACGGCGCGCTTTGTTGTTTCACATTCTACGTGAGCAGTTTGTACATCAAGCACTTCACTCTGGTACACGCCTCGACTATCACCAGCATTATCACCGGAATCAAACCCGTTATCAGCGTGATCAACATGCTCGTCTTCCTGACGCGTCACGGGCGACATAAGGAACTGCTGAAAACTTTGAATTCCGTGGACGACGCTTTTCGACTAAACTTCGGATGCAAACTCGGGTAGGTGACTGTCACCTAGTGTATGTCACCTACTTGTGTTTTCCGGATTTCCGAACTCCGCAGCTTCGGTTTTCGGTTTTTCGTAGCAGGCTTGGAGCTCCGCTTTATTTTTGTACTAATTTTTATGATTAATTAGTCATAAATTATTTTTGTAAAAATTTTTTAAGGATATTCTCCTGAATTAAAATTAAAAAATATCCAGCGAACAGAATTCAAACCTGTGCATGAGAACCCAATTGATTTCTAGTCAATCGCGTTAACCACTCGGTCACCGCCGCTATGTAAAACGGGGTTTAGATGTTTTTAATATTATTGTTTGTCGTAACAAGAATATATAACACAAGATAATGTCCGACTACGCTGAATTTTTGATCAAAATTTTGCCAGAAAAGTCGCACTTGTAACGTTAGTGCGACTTTTCTAGCAAAAATCCGCCATTTTCTGTTAGTATGCCCGCGCTGCAATTCTTAATACAGTGTTGGTTCTTCCGCAGTGGGAACTGTGACTTTTTTTTGCACTCAATACTGCTTTATTTGCACTGCGATTATTTTAGCACCACGAGTCTGGCTGCAAAACAAAAAAAACAAAGCGAAGCGAAAATTTTGTGTTTAAATGAGTAAAAATCGCTTATTTGACATAAAATGTCAACATGTTTAAGTTTTAATAAAACAAAGTAACTTTCCAACGTTTTAAAATTAAATTAAAGAAGTTTTCAAGTGTTTTACTCAATTAAAATAACTGCCAGCGTCTGTATTTTTTTTGTCGTGCAGCCAGACTCGCAGTGCTAAAATAATCGCAGTGCTAATAAAGCAGTATTGAATGCGAAAGAACCGCAGTCCCCGCTGCAAGAAAACTAACACTGTGTTAAAAATTGCAACGCGGGAAAATTAGCAGAAAATGGCGGATTTTTGCAAGAAAAGTCGCACAAGCGTTTGCAAGTGCGACTTTTCTAGCAAAATTTTGGTCAAAAAATTAGTGTACAATCGGATATTCTCTTGTCTGATATATTCTTGATCGTATTAACTCCTACCAATATGAATAATGGCTTAAAAATAAACCTGTTTGTAGCTTTATTTGTACGCTACAAATGTATCTTAGCTTATTCTTTAAGCATAATGAATTTAACATTCGTTTTGGAAAATTATAGCTATGAGAAAAAATAGAATCGTTTTATTTAGTTTAAAAGTCCAGAATTTCGATGATTCAGTGTGTAACCCTGCCACCAATAACCAACAAAATGTTTTTCTTCAAATTATTTTTAGCAATTCAAAAGTATGACTTTTTAAAAATAGTTTTTTTTGGTTATTCTGTACTTAATTGATTTATAAATTGTTATAAAAATCTTTTTTCCTAATAATGCACTGAAAAAAGGCCGCAATTTTCTATTTTTGAATATCTTGATGTTTTGATTACTTTAGTCTTTTTTGATACTTGATATATATTGCATTCTTTAAATAAAAATTTTCCATTTTTTGGTTAAAAACACGAATTTTAGGAAGTGATCATTAATGAAAATTTAAACAGGTTTTATGAGTCGCATGCATGGCTAAATGGTTATGGTAACTGACCCCAATTAGTTAAAAACTTTAATTGTTTATAAGATTAGTTTAAAATTCTTTCGGAGCTCCGGAGTTCTAACAAAAGAGTCTCCGTTTTGGGGGCATCACTAAACATAGTTCCAAAAACATCTAGAAAAGTTTGAATTAATAAATTATTAGGAATGACATTGTTTTCATAAATAAATGCGGTAAGAGAAAAAACCGTATTAAATTTTAGAATTCAGGTTGCTGAACTTTTTTTAAGCACTTTGATAAAATATTCGTATTCTAAAATTCTAAGTATTAAGCCACGCGACATAACTCACAACCAAAATTAGCACATTGGAAAACGGTGAACAAGGTAAATATGCAGATAAGAGAAATGTTTTTAAATTAAGTATTCTGTGATTGATACAAAATTCTTATATTTCAAAGATGCTTAGCCATTTTTACATACCTAATTTTGTAAAATAGATAAGGCAGCGGTGGCCGAGTGGTTAAGGCGATTGACTAGAAATCAATTGGGTTCTCCCGCACAGGTTCGAATCCTGTTCGCTGCGATTTTTTGCGATTCGGTGATATTCTTAATTTTAATTACCAAAAAACTAAAAAAAGATTTTTGCGTGGTTTTACTAGATAAATATTTTTTATGCAAAATCAAAAATATTTTAACTATTTGTGTTCTAAATTTTTATTCCTTTAAAAAGCTAACCGGCGATTAACTGGCAACCAACAACGCCTTGCTCACTTTTTTCGTCTCTTTTTTACTTCGGGTTCTCAAAATTTTACTAAGTTATTACTGATAAGGGCGGAGCTCCAAAGATTTCTTTCTTTCAAATTTGCAGAGCTTCATAAAATGATATTTGCGGGTAGGAACACCTCTAATACAAACCGAACAATGGTAATTTAACTATTTTAAAAATTGCCAGGTACAATCAAAAATATATAATATACCGAAAAATGTGCAACTCCTATATAAAAAAAGTACAGAAAAGGTTGGCACTTTTGAATAAGTTTTTGGCCTTTTCAATCAAGCCGAATCTGGCCTAAAATAAACAATACCTATATTTGTTATTTAAATGACATTTTTCTTTCCACTAAAAATCTGGGTTTAACCAAAGTGGCATAGTAGCCATTTTAATTCGGCGAGTTAAAATGGAGAAGATAGAACTATTATAATTAGCCATTTATTGAATTACTTAATTTCTACTTCATATATACTCACAAGCCTAATACTGTCCGGGGCGCACGAGTTTTCCCGGGTTGGTTAAATACTGTCGGCTAAAACACGGCAAAACTCGTGCGGCCCGGCAAAAGAATTGCTTGTAGTAAATACGGTATCAGTGAAATTCAAACGTCAATAAATGGCTATTATAAATTTAAGGGCATTACGGAATCTTAAAATGCGCATTAGTTAAACGCATTGCAAAATAATTTGAAAAAAATATCTAAACATGAAAATTAAAATAGTGGAAAGTGAGATAATTTAAGTATATATGGCTAAAGTAAGATCATTATAAAGGCCACCTTTTCTGTACTTTTTTATATAGGAGCTGCACATTTTTCGGTATATTATATATTTTTGGTACAATTGAATTATGTTGCTGAATGTGCGTCTTCTGCGTCCTCTCTTTTCTGTTCTGGAAATTTCGCCGAATTATTTATTACTTATGTAAGTGGCGGACTTCTGAAAATCTTTTGGCTTAAAATCTCCGGCGTTTTGCAGAATAATATTTAGGGGTTGGGACACCCAATAGAAGCGAATAATCGTAAATCGTCCTGTTTTAGCATTAACAGATACAATCGGATTATGTTGATAAACCCCTTTTTTTCTTCCAAGGTCTGGAAATGTTGCTGAGTTCGTATTACTCATTTAAGGGGCGAAGCTCCGAAGATCCTTCGTCTTAAAATCTCCGGAGCTGGGGTAGGTACACCACTATAAAAATCAATAATGGTAATATCTGTTGTTTTTTTTTAGAATCGGCAGATACAACCGTATTATGTTAATGAACGCCGGTCTCGCGTTTTGCGTCCCGTTTTTCTTCCGAGTTCTGGAAATGTCGCTGAGTCCTGACGAATGGGGGACGAGCTGGCTGAACGACAGCAGCGTTATCATTGTGCCGTTGTTAAGGTATACACTTCATACTAAAATAAAATACGTACAAAAAATGTCCAGAGGTCGCATTCTAAAGAAACACTTATATTTACCCCGATAAATCCATTCCAATGAAAATTAAAAAAAAATATATATATATATTGTAAATAAATAAACCTGCCGCATATGGGATAGAAAATGATTGCAATGAATTTTTTAAATTTTTTTTGCGCCGCAAAACCACCTCGCGCAAAGTAAAATATTTAGTCAATGCGCATATTTTATTTGTATTAAATTAATTCTACGGGAGAAAGTATTTATCCACCTCTTGAGCAAGATAAATTCTTATTCTTAAAACAATAGAAAAAATTTAACCCGATTTTAACCTGGGTAAATTTGATTTTTCACTCGCATCCTTAAGCACGTAAAAAAAGTTATTCCGGGATAACTTTTAACCGCGCGTCAGAATGCGACCCCAGTTTATATAAATTTTTAACCACATTTACAAAGTTGCATGCACGACTTTTTAGGGCACGTTTTTTTGTACACGCCATACTGCTTTTCTTGCGCCGCAATTTTTTAAACAATCAAATTTACATTTGTGTAATCAATTTTTTAAGAAGTTCTTGAGAAATTTAAAATTATTCGCTGCATATTTAGAATTGCGTAGAAATCGCTGCGTTGTGAACTAGCAGTAAATCGTGAAATTTTAATACTAAACCTGCACATATGAATGTTTGCCTGAAAAATTTTAGCCATGACCTAAGCGTAATGTATTCTCGAAAGTCATATTTTCTTGTCAATGGTAAAAAAAACGATATGTGTTTGGATTTTTATTTATTGTATAATCGGTTGACCAAACTTTACCAGGCGTTACTTGCATTTTTTTAGCCTTTGGAATATACTGCCGCTTTTTTACTACTGCCTAATGAATGTGATCGCCAGATTCTATTGCGAACAACTGAACCAAGCCGTGGAAAACAATCGCGAATTAAAACAGCGGAGTCTTTATTTCTACTACCGTCAATTTTTGACGCTGACTTGGTTGCAAGAGGCTATCGGGGAACTGTTTCACCCCTGGGTTTTGTTTTCGCTCGCGTGGTAAGTTAATATGGCGTAATTGTGTAATTTGTAAAAGGAGTAAAGTTTTTTTACCCCGCAATTTAATTTTCACATCAATTTAACTGTGTCGAAAAGTTACATAACGTTTTCAAAGTTGTGGCGCAGTGTCAAAACTCTTGTCTAGCGTACTGAAGTTTCAAAGACAGCGGAGACAATCTATAATTAAATAATGTAATAAATTAAATAAATATTTTATTTTGCAAAAAGCAGGAAAATCGCTAAAGCACAACGAAATGCACTTTAAGCAAGCGAGCACCTAATCAGTAAAATTAATTTAATTAGTAAAGATCATATTTTTCAGTAGCTGTTATTAAGCAAATCCAAAAATATTATTTTTTCTTTCAGTTGTTTTGTTCCTAATCATTTCGTATTTCTTTCAAATTCAAAATCTTCTTAATTAAACTTTACAAAACTTGCTCGCTGGATTAAGTCGTTGTTGTTTGGCTTCCAACTTCAGTTTTTAAAACCTTTCCATCTTTAATCTTTCCTCTTCTGACCATTCAACCGCACAGCAAAACAAAAAAAAATTTAAAAAACGTAATACGTAAATCGTAAATTAATGTGATATTAAATTGTTATTATAACGTAGTGCATTTGGTTGTGCTATTAAAGTTGACTGTCCAGCCTTGGATAACCTGCATTAAGCGAAATACAAAAGCTATAACCATAGGTGGGCAGCCTCCCGGATGTTGGGGGGTATATCCGACCCCCGAAATTTTTGGGGGGGTGTCCCAAAAAATGTTTGGAGGTATATTTCAAATACCCCATTTTTAGCGTTTTTAGGGACCCTCAAATTTTAGGGGGGAGTGTCTGGGGGGCGCCGGAAAAAATACCTTCAGCAAAATATCTTCGGAAAGAATATCTTCTGAAAGACTTTTAAATTCTCAACTAAAGAAAACTTTTTTTTTTCCTAAGCCTAAGCAAAACCTTAAAATCAATTTAAAACGACATAAAAAAGTTTAAAAAAAAACATTTAAAAGTTTTTAATAATACTGATAATTTACTGCTGAAAGAAGATATTTTTTCCGGAAGATATTTTGCAGAAGTTGCAGAAGGTATTTTTTCCGGACACCGTCTGGGGTACCCCCAAATTTTAGATGGAATAAATGCAGACATAAAGGGGCCAATTAAAATTGTGCGGTTCTTTTAAAAAAACAACCAATAAGAACGCAGAATTTTTTTAATTCCTCTTTTATACAAAATATACAAAAATTAATCAACTTTATCCCCTAAAAAATGTGCATTTGGGTTCTAAATTAAGTAATATGATAGTTAATTATTAAAATATAACTTTTGATCTTTCTTTGTCTATGTGTATTGTAATATGTTTAGACCAGTACAATAAATATTCATTTTATTATTATACCGCTTTTGTAAAAAATTTTAAAAGGTTCATTGTTAAATAGTCGATTTAAAACTGAAATTATTGAGGTCAGCTAGATTTTATTTGCCTATAGCTACTTATATCTGTCTTATATAACATTTAAAATCCCATTCTTTTTGAGATTAAAAACTTTTATTGACTGTTAAATACCGGTTAAGTGTTGTTAAACATGCGCACACATGTTTTTACTGCGCCACTTTTTAAAAATTAACAAATTTTTATTGATTTATTATTTTATTTATTTATTTTTTTACTTCTTTATTCTACTCCACTTTTTTTCGTGTCTTAACAGGCTGGGCTTAATATTTTCGTTGCTTTACCTCCTTTTTCATTGTATGTCAGCTGTTAAAAATTGATTTTATGCCAGGTACTTTTTTGCCGTCGCTTAGCCTGGCGAGCAGGGCTTGGGCAGATGAAACCATCTTCTCCAGGACTCTTTTGTGCCGGGACTCTATTGTGCCAGGACTCTTTTGTGCCAGCAGCGATTTTTTTTCAGGAACTCTTCGTGCCAGGATTCTTTTGAAGGTGAGCCAAGTAATCCAACTCCCAATCGACTTGGTTTAATTTATCAATAAACCGGCAGGAATTTCTCAAAGATTATAGAAATGGAAAGTTTATCCTTCGAGTCGTATAATAAGTTAAAATAGGAATTCGCAGATCAATTGATAAATTAAACTTATCATAGAAATACCGTTTCGTTGGTTCTCTTTGGTGCCGTTGTAGCAGATGGCGGATATGTGAAAGAAGGCAGCGCAAATCTGCAAAGTGCTTCCAACAGATGTTGAATTTGACAATTCTTTTCCATTGCTCGTACTTCTGCAGTGTGTCGATATCACCGTGAGGGGCGAACATGTTTTCACCTGAATTTTCAAATTTAAAATAGTGATGTTCCCGCCGGAGCTCTAGCTCCGGAGGGGAGTTTTCGACTTTTTAATTTTAGCAAATATTTTTTTTAATTTAAAATTTTAAAATTTTTTAAAAGTTTAAAAATTTAAAAATTTAAAAGTTTAAAAATTAAAAAAATGTAAAAATTTAAAAATTTAAAAGTTTAAAAATTTAAAAATTTTAAAGATTTTCAAGCTTTTAATTAAAAAAATTTTATTTACAAATACTTTTGAATGAAAATAAACCATCTTAGCTTTTACCTGCTTGTGTCACAAAATAACTGGTTAAGCACAGTACAAATACAGACCTGAAAAATAAAAATAAGTGTAAAAATATAAAAACCAATAAAAATGATTACACTGAATTAAGTAACAGTCAATAAAAGTTTTCAACCTCAAAAAGAATGGAATTTTAAATGTTATATGAGACAGATATAAGTAACTATAGGCAAATAAAATCTAGCTGACCTCAATAATTTCAGTTTTGAATCGACTATTTAACAATAAACCATTCAAAATTTCTTACAAAAGCGGTTTCATAATGATATGAACATTTATTGTACAGGTCTAAAACATATTACAATACACATAGACACAAAGAAAGATCAAAACCCATATTTTAATAATTAACTATCAAATTACTTAATTTGGAACCCAAATGCGCATTTTTAAAGGGATAAAGTTGGTTAATTTTTGAAAATTTTTTAAAAAAGTGGAATTAAAAAAATTTCTGCGTTACTTATAGGTATTTCTTAAAGTCATAACCGAAAAATTTTAATTGGACCCTTTATGTCTGCATTCTGATTTTCGCGGTCAGCCAGGTATAATTCAACCATAAGTTTTGAAATCAGGAAAGAGGCAGCTGGTTAAGGTGGCAGTATGTTATAACCATAGGTGGGGAGGAGGAGGGAGTGGGAGGGGGGTTATGGGTTATACCCTCCACCTCAAAAAATCCCGATTATAGCTAACCCCCCTCCCCCCATCTAAAGCTTAGAGGTACCCCGGACACCCCTCACCCCCTAAAATTTGGGGGTCCCAGTACTAAAAACGCTAAAAATGGGGTATTTGAAATATATCCCCAAAAATTTTTTTGGGAAACCCCCTTCCTAAATTTCGGGGGTGGGGTATACTCCCCAACATCCGGAGGCTGCCCACCTATGGTTATAACTTTTGTATTTCGCTTAATGCAGGTTATGCAAGGCTGGACAATCAACTTTAATAGCACAACCAAATGCACTACGTAATAATAACAATTTAATATGAAATTACATTTTTTAATTATAGATTGTCTCCGATGTGACTTTGAAACTTCAGTACGCTAGACAAGAGTTCTGACACTGCGCCACAACTTCGACAATGTTATGAGACTTCTCGACACAGTTAAATTCATGTGAAAATTAAATTGCGGGGTAAAAAAACTTTAGTCCTTTTACAAATTACACAATTACGTCGTATTAACTTACCACGCGAGCGAAAACAAAACCCAGGGGTGAAACAATTCCCCGATAGCCTCTTGCAACCAAGTCAGCGTTAAGAATTGACGGTAGTAGAAATAAAGACTCCGCTGTTTTAATTCGCGATCTTTTTCCACGGCTTGGTTCAGTTGTTCGCAATAGAATCTGGCGATCACATTCATTAGGCAGTAGTAAAAAAGCGGCAGTATATTCCAAAGGCTAAAAAAATGCAAGTAACGCCTGGTAAAGTTTGGTCAACCGATTATACAATAAATAAAAATCCAAACACATATCGTTTTTTTTACCATTGACAAGAAAATATGATTTTGGAGAATACAGACGCTAGGCATAGGCTAAAATTTTTCAGGCAAACATTCATATGTGCAGGATTTTATTTGTATTAAATTAATCCTACGGTAGAAAGTATTTATCCCCCTCTTGAGTAAGATGAATTCTTATTCTTAAAACAATAGAAAAATTTAACCCGACTTTAACCTGGGTAAAATTGATTTTTCACTCGCATCCTTAAGCACGTAAAAAAAGTTATTCCGGGATAACTTTTAACCGCGCGTCAGAATGCGACCCCAGTTTATATAAATTTTTAACCACATTTACAAAGTTGCATGCACGACTTTTTAGGGCACGTTTTTTTATACACGCCATACTTCTTTTCTTGCGCTGCAATTTTTTAAACAATCAAATTTACATTTGTGTTTTTGTAATCAATTTTTTAAGAAGTTCTTGAGAAATTTAAAATTATTCGCTGCATATTTAGAATTGCGTAGAAATCGCTGCGTTGTGAACTAGCAGTAAATCGTGAAACTTTAATACTAAACCTGCACATATGAATGTTTGCCTGAAAAATTTTAGCCTATGACCTAAGCGTACTGTATTCTCCAAAATCATATTTTCTTGTCAATGGTAAAAAAAACGATATGTGTTTGGATTTTTATTTATTGTATAATCGGTTGACCAAACTTTACCAGGCGTTACTTGCATTTTTTTAGCCTTTGGAATATACTGCCGCTTTTTTACTACTGCCTAATGAATGTGATCGCCAGATTCTATTGCGAACAACTGAACCAAGCCGTGGAAAAAGATTTGAATTAAAACAGCGGAGTCTTTATTTCTACTACCGTCAATTCTTAACGCTGACTTGGTTGCAAGAGGCTTATTGGGGAATTGTTTCACCCCTGGGTTTTGTTTTCGCTCGCATGAGTAATTTGATACAACATAATACTGTAATTTGTAAAAGGACTAAAGTTTTTTTACCCCGCAATTAATTTTCACATGGGTTTAACTGTAAAAAGAATTTCTCATAACATTGTCGAAGTTGTGGCGCAGTGTCAGAACTCTTGTCTAGCGTACTGAAGTTTCAAAGTCACATCGGAGACAATCTATAATTAAAAAATGTAATTTCATATTAAATTGTTATTATTACGTAGTGCATTTGGTTGTGCTATTAAAGTTGATTGTCCAGCCTTGCATAACCTGCATTAAGCGAAATACAAAAGTTATAACCATAGGTGGGCAGCCTCCGGATGTTGGGGAGTATACCCGACCCCCGAAATTTCGGGAGGGGGGTTTCCCAAAAAAAGTTTTGGGGGTATATTTCAAATACCCCATTTTTAGCGTTTTTAGTACTGGGACCCCCAAATTTTAGGGGGTGAGGGGTGTCCGGGGTACCTCTAAGCTTTAGATGGGGGGAGGGGGGTTAGCTATAATCGGGATTTTTTGAGGTGGAGGGTATAACCCACAACCCCCCTCCCAATCCCTCCTCCTCCCCACCTATGGTTATAACATACTGCCACCTTAACCAGCTGCCTCTTTCCTGATTTCAAAACTTATGGTTGAATTATACCTGGCTGACCGCGAAAATCAGAATGCAGACATAAAGGGTCCAATTAAAATTGTGCGGTTATGACTTTAAGAAAAACCAATAAGAACGCAGAAATTTTTTTAATTCCACTTTTTTAAAAAATTTTCAAAAATTAACCAACTTTATCCCTTTAAAAATGCGCATTTGGGTTCCAAATTAAGTAATTTGATAGTTAATTATTAAAATATGGGTTTTGATCTTTCTTTGTGTCTATGTGTATTGTAATATGTTTAGACCTGTACAATAAATGTTCATATCATTATGAAACCGCTTTTGTAAGAAATTTTGAATGGTTTATTGTTAAATAGTCGATTCAAAACTGAAATTATTGAGGTCAGCTAGATTTTATTTGCCTATAGTTACTTATATCTGTCTCATATAACATTTAAAATTCCATTCTTTTTGAGGTTGAAAACTTTTATTGACTGTTACTTAATTCAGTGTAATCATTTTTATTGGTTTTTATATTTTTACACTTATTTTATTTTCAGGTCTGTATTTGTACTGTGCTTAACCATTTATTTTGTGACACAAGCAGGTAAAAGCTAAGATGGTTTATTTTCATTCAAAAGTATTTGTAAATAAAATTTTTTTAATTAAAAGCTTGAAAATCTTTAAAATTTTTAAATTTTTAAACTTTTAAATTTTTAAATTTTTACATTTTTTTTTATTTTAATTTTTAAACTTTTAAATTTTTAAATTTTTAAACTTTTAAAAAATTTTAAAATTTTAAATCTAAAAAAATATTTGCTAAAATTAAAAAGTCGAAGCTCCCCTCCGGAGCTCGAAGCTCCGGCGGGAACATCACTATTTTAAATTGAAAATTCAGGTGAAAACATGTTCGCCCCTCACGGTGATATCGACACACTGCAGAAGTACGAGCAATGGAAAAGAATTGTCAAATTCAACATCTGTTGGAGCACTTTGCAGATTTGCGCTGCCCTCTTTCACATATCCGCCATCTGCTACAACGGCACCAGAACCAACGAAACGGTATTTCTATGATAAGTTTAATTTATCAATTGATCTGCGAAATTGTATTTTAACTTATTGTGCGACCGAAGGATAAACTGCATTTCAATAATCTTTGAGAAATTCCTGCCGGTTTATTGATAACTTAAACCAAGTCGATTGGGAGTTAGATTACTTGGCTCACCTTCAAAAGAATCCTGGCACAAAAGAGTCCTGAAAAAAAATCGCTGCTGGCACAAAAGAGTCCTGGCACAATAGAGTCCCGGCACAAAAGAGTCCTGGAGAAAATGCGTTCATGTGCCCAAGCGCTGCTAGGGCTGAGGTGGGCACAAAAGAGTCCTGGCATAAAATCAATTTTTAACAGCTGACATACAATGAAAAAGGAGGTAAAGCAACGAAAATATTAAGCCCCAGGCGCCTGTTAAGACACAAAAAAGTGGAGTAGAATAAGAAGTAAAAAAATAAATAAATAAAATAATAAATCAATAAAAATTTGTTAATTTTTAAAAAGTGGCGCAGTAAAAACTTATACTGTAGCCATGTTTAACAACACTTAACCGGTATTTAACTGTTAATGTTTTCTGAAGAAAACAGAATTTTTTAAACTAAATTTTTTTCAACGTGTATTTTAACGATAAAATAGCCTAAAATGCGTATAGAATAAATTAAAACATAATCAAACAAGTCTCTCAATCTGCTTGAAATGGCTGGTGCCCCGAAGCTTGATATTAAAGGGTAGAAAAATCACTTCTGTTAACTTTTCCTTTTTTTAAATCACCTATTTTTTCTGCTTTAAATGTAAAGTATACCACTTTAAAAGTGAAAATTTGTTTAAAAAACTACACAAAAGATTTAAAAACTATAAAGATTACGATGGAAATTCAAATGTATCGAAGAGAATTTCGCAATTATATTAGGAGGGGGAACGGGACACGAGGGTACTGGACACGAGGGTACTGGACACGAGGGTACTGGACACGAGGGTATTGGACACGAGGGTACTGGACACGAAGGTACTGGGCTTAAAAAAATTGCGTTCACCACAACCTCGCAGCAAAATCGGTTCATTATGCAAGGGGGACACGAGGGTACTGGACACCAGGGGCGGGTCCACTAAACGCGTGCTGACTAGGTGCTATTTTAGCACGTTGTTTAAAACTCTTGTTAATGTTTTATTTTCTGGGCTTTTGTCAAAAAATTTAATAGAACTTTTTGTTTACATGACACAAACTGATATTTATTTAATTTTATACATATTTGTTGTATATACAAATTATTAAAGCAATAACCCCTAGTTACGGGTTAGCAAAACTCTTAACTACGGTTTAAGGCTTTATTAAATTTTATTTAAACAAATATGCATAAAACTCTTTAAATATTTATATATCTTATCTAAACAAAGAGTCCCATAAGTTTTCTCAAGAAAAAACCCAAAAATTAAAACATTAACAAGAGTTTTAAACAACGTGCTAAGATAGCACCTAGTCAGCACGCGTTTAGTGGACCCGCCCCAGGGTACTGACGAACAAAAAACATAACCTTCCCGCATAAAGCGGAATAAACTTATTTCATAACAATAGTTTATTATATTATTTAAATATCATTTAGCTTGTTTGACTGACTTATAAAAGAGGATTATAAAAATAAAATTATTGAGAAGACATAAAACAAAAATAATAATTTCATTACATTAAAACATTTTCGTGTAATTTGTCTACATTTCCGTGAATTTTTTTATATAATAACTAGCTTTAAAAATTCTGAGAATCTATAAACCGACTTGAAAGATAATAAGCATTAAGGTTGATGTTATGCTTGATTGTGTTGTCAAAACACTTTTGAGGTTATTTTTCGTGGTGTGTTGAAAAAAAATGAATTCCTAAAAATGCCTTCGGAAAAAATAACTGCAAAAATAATTGCAAATAAAACATTTTGGTAAAATAGTTTCCGAAAAACAATTGCTTGTCTTTTTTAACAGTAAATTATTTGGTATTTTAAAAAGCACACTATTATTGAAATAATATGATAAAGTTTAGCTTAATTTTTTGGTTTAGCTTAGGCTTAGGAAAATAAAGTTTACGGTGCAATGGGTTTTAAAGACTCCCAAAGATCCGTTGTTGGATTATTTAACTCACTATACTTAGATTTAAATGTACAAAATATCATACATGAAAAATCTAACAATTGTATGTTTTTGGGTTTTAAAAGCACATTTTGTTTGCCTTGTTTTAAATGATCAACATGTGTTCAAGTAAATTCCTAAAGCTAGAGTGGACTAAAAAGGCAAGAAGTTATTTTTTACATTTTTACTGCTAAAATCTATTTTTGCAGAAGTTATTATATTTAAAGATTTTATCAAAAAAACTCATTTATTTTAATCAAGAGTCGATGAAAGGAATTTAAATATAAAAAGGACAACAAAAAACTGAAACTCCCTTCGTGTTTTCGTACGAGTATATGATTTTAAAAAAACCGTAATTAAATAACTTCTTGGCGTTCTCATTCCTCTCATGGTTGTTAAATAATAATTCTTTAGTTTTTTCAAAGGCAGGGTTTCAAAGCTCCAGAGATTCGGAAATAGTTTAAAACATTATTATTGTTTTTACTAAAACCCCATGGTATAAATTGTGTGTAAAATAACCTTAAAAAATTCATGTTTTAGTATGATGTTTTTTAAACAATTTACGTAGTTTTTTGGTTATTAAATTGCATTATATTTAAGCAAGAAAAAATGTTATTCATAATCAAAAACGAAACTTATGTAACGTTTAATGGTCTTCACGTTCAAACGATTAAAATTTAGTTCGGCTCATTCAGTTTAAAAAAATTTACATATTTGTGACAAACGTATTTTTTCTTAGCTCAGTACCCTCGTGTCCGGTACCCTCGTGTCCAGTACCCTCGTGTCCAGTACCCTCGTGTCCAGTACACTCGTGTCCAGTACCCTCGTGTCCAGTACCCTCGTGTCCTAGAATCAATTGAGTCGCACCTTTGTTGTTCCAATGTTTCGCGTTTGTAACGGAATTTTTATGACGGTTTGAATGCGGCCGGTTTTCGCCTTTTTTCACGGATATTTAGTATAGGGCCCACTTAATGTTATTTTAAATTTAAAAGTAAATTTTTAAAAATAGGTTAGTTTTTTAATAATTTTAACAATTTTTTAAATGATATTCATAAAAATTGAAAAAAAAAGTTTTTATAAAAACTGAGCCTATAAGATAGACAAACTTTTCCGTTATCAGATTATATGTATTTCAAAATTCATTAATATGAAGTTCACAATACGTTAAATAAGTTATGTTTTTTCGACATTTTGATTCCATAAAATGGCACAAAGGTCAAGGTGGTATTATCAAACATATATAATAAACCGAAAAATGTGCAACCCTATATAAAGAAGTATGGAATAGTAGGCCATTATAATGAGCCTCTCCATTTAAATGGCACTCTCCATTATAATGGCATAGTAGTCATTTTAATTCGACGAATTAAAATGGAGAGAAAGCCATTATTATAGCCATTTATTAATTTAATTTCACTTCATATATACTTACAAGTAGTGTAATACTGTCCGGGCCGCATGAGTTTTACCGTGTTGGACAGTATTAAACCAACATGGGAAAACTCGTGGGGCCTCCACATTATTACACTTGTGAGTATATATGAAATGAAATGAAATCAATAAATGGCTACTATAATGGCTTCCTCTCCATTTTAATTCGCCGAATTAAAATGACTACTATGCCATTATAATGTAGGGTGCCATTTAAATGGAGAGGCTCGTTATAATGGCCTACTTTGACTTAATTTTTAATATAGGAGTTGCACATTTTTCGGTATATTATATATTTTTGTTATTATGAGCCACTTCATTTAAACGGCATCCTCCATAATAATGGTATATTGGCTTATTCAAGCGTAATTCAAGCGAATTAAAATTGAGATTGGAAAGTAAGCTATCATAATTTACGTCTTTACGTATTATAATTAGCGTCTTAAATTTACAACTTGTCAAAATTTAAAATTTTTTGAAATAAACAAAATTTTGTGCGATTTGTAAATAATTTGCATATGCTAAATGTCGAAACCTTTTTGTTCTGCTCTTTAAGGTAGAACGATACAGTTGCAAAAATTTTATCAATTTTCCCCAAAACATGTACCCGGGGGTTTTCGGAAGTCCTGATGACGAATCCGACCTCTATTTTTCAATTCGAACTCTCGGGGGGCAATAGGGGGGTTGCGACCCCTTCCTTTGGGGGGGCATTCTGACTATATAGTGATTTTACCTGAAAACCACCTCAAAACACGTACTCGGGGTTGAATACAGTATTGAATAATGAACACTTTTTTTAATTAGAAAGTTAAAAATTAAAAAAAAAACATTTTTTGAGATTAAAAATATTGCGCAGGGGGACTCGAACCCACAGTTCCTGTACTCTGAGCTCGACGCTCTAACCACTCGGCTACTGCTTCATCTGCGATTCTTGCTTAAAAGGGCTTTTAAACAAACGTTTCTAAAAAAAGTTTTTGGACGTCAAATCAAAAAATATAAATGAAAGTTTAGTCATTTGATAGAAATTAGTTTGTTCCCAACTTTTAACACAGCAGTTGGACCATAATTCTGAGCCAGTTTTTAGGTTTTTAACGAAATCTCTACTATCACTTCTTTTTATTTTTTATTTCAACAATTTTAGCAATAAAACGAAATTAAAAAACTTCAATAGTAGGGATTTCTCTGAAAATTTTTGTGGGCATGTACATTTGGTGTATCTAACTTGAGTTAAATTTTTATTACGTAATATTAACTCTGGTTCTGTTAAATTGGGAAAAACTGTTTTAAAATGCCTTTTTTCAACAAAGCATATCTCGGCGTGAAATAGTCCACCAAAAATGTTAAGGATACGGAACTGACCGGAAGAAAATACCCTTTCTTTCAACATATAGTTTGCTTCTGTCTGTCACGTATGTTACGAGTTATACACAAAAAACTACAGGGTATCCTAACTGTATCGTTCCACCTTAAGCTCCCTAAGTTTGCCAAGCAATTCCTTTTGACAGACTCGCTGTTCCTCATTCAGTGACGGGCTTATATAAACTTTATCAAATTTAGTGAGACCCCCCTTAGTCGTCCTCCTGAACGTACAGCTCTATTTCTAATGTATTTGTTAAAAACTCTTATTTTTAGGAGCCTGGGCCGGTCACCAGCTCTTCCAATACAAAAAACTCAACTGGAGTGACCTCTCCCAAATCGCCACTATCCAGAGTCTTTAATAACTCGGTCACATTCTCTTTTTCCCCTAAATAGGAATCGCTCTCCAGTAGGCCAAATACGACCAGCATCGTCTCATGTTCTCTTTGCACCTCTATGCGCTTAAAATAACTGTCAACCATAGGGAGAAGACGCTGTAGAACACGTTCACAGATGGAAGCCACCAAGTCGGTGTTGACATCAGGAGCTCGTTCCTCTTCCATCCTGGCGAACCTCTTTTCCAAATCTGCCAATTTTTTGTGTAGGTCCGCGTTCTCTGCTTCCAGTCTGGCAATTTGATCATCCTTTGTTTCTCTCGGCATGTTGCAGTGGATGTTTAACGTATGTGGGTAAAAACCTATGTTTACAATTTAACTTAAGTATGTAAAAACCCACTTACGTTAAATTGTTAGTGGGTTTTTAGCGGGGGGGACAATAAAACGGGGGGGGGGGGCATTTCCAGACCGTGCACAGGTCTGAGTAATAGATTGCTGTTTTAACTATGACACAAGACACAGAGTCACATTATATTTTATACGCGTTGCGATCGATTCCGCCACGGTAACACCGTAAAAATAACCTTTCTTATTACGGCAGAATAAGCCACAATTCGTATAAATTATTTAACTTTGACTCGTGATGGTAGTTTATTGGCATCACTGCAACTACATAATAAGTCACAGTCACGCGTATTTTATAATAACTACGGCTCATGATGCTGTGGCAAACACGAAAAAACAAACAATTGTACATTCGTACCGTCCAAATGAGTATTGCGCTCGTGTAGAGGCGTCGGTGGTTCGTCACTGGACGAGTGACTGTCCATCTTTTATGTCAAATATTCCCAGTACTTAGTGGAAACTACTTCACATTAACCTTAGTGACTGTCCATATTTTAAGTCAAAAATTTCCAGCGAGTGGAAACTAGGTATTTCCAATTACACAAGCACAATGTGCACGGTTTCCAAATCTTAAAACAAAATTTACAAATGAAATCATATTTAAATTAGGTTTTGTTTTGAGGCTAAATATTGGTATAAAATACAACTCACAATGTTTCGAAGCATTAATGAAATCTTGAGTGAAGTCATAGTCATCGAATTCAAATCTTATCAATTAGTATAACAGCGTAACAATGACGAATTTTTTCCTCGTTGTGCTCAGTAATAGCACAGCGACAATACGTTTTAATTGTCCTTGGTAAAGAAATGAAGAAAAAAAAAGAGGAATGATTCATTGAAGGCTTCGACGGCCGAGAGAGAAGACTGGCTCACCGTCACAATTTGATCGTTGCTCTGACACAAAGAGTCACATCACAATCAGTATAAAAATCAACGTGACTGTGACACTATTACTATTTGTGTTAAAAAATGAAAAGAATCACAGTTACGAGTTTTTTTTTACGACGCTTCTGACTCATTGTGTCAGAGTAACGATTTGTATTGCTGCACCGCGAGTGGGCGCTTTCACCACTTCCTTGGTCTCAAGCTCAAAGAAAAAAATAACTGAAAAAAGCCAAGTGCATCAAACAACAACAACACTACTGTCCACCGCTCATATTTTTAGCGGTTAAAATATTTTTTTAATGAAGGCTTAAATTGGCATTGCAATAAATTCCTATTATTGCCAAGAATAAAAAAGTACCTTTTGTAGTTTTTTTAAGTAACACTGGTTTGGTTTGACAGATTTTAAAATAACTTCCATTTAGCACGACAAAACGACTAATTGATTGCCAAATAATAATACAAACTAATAGTAAATAAATTTATTTTAAAGCTTTATAAGACACAGTATATCAACAAAAACAATTACCCGTATTCGAAAATGGTTTGGCGATGATATGGGCTGCAAAAAATTCTTAATGAGTATTAGTATAGCTATAGCCAAAGATTATTAATTTACAGATTCTGCAAAAAAAATCCCAGTACAAACTTTCCTCGTTCATATCGTTTTTGCTCGTAAACAATAAAACTTTTATAATATCTTATATCATGCTCTTCGCATCACATGTGTTTTAATGTCTCTAGATATTTTTAGTAAATTAAACAAAAGTGAGAAAATAAATTGATAAAAAAAAGTCTTAAAGGCTGCTTCAAACTGCAGTGACAAGTCACAATTTAACAGTGTAAACTGAGCGCAGAACGCGTTGCCACCATAGATGAACAAGGAGGGGGGGTAGGGTGGGGTCCACCCCCCTATAGCCTCGAAATTTTGCCCCCCCCCCCTAGAAAAAAATCCAGGGGCCCCCTCCCTCCAAATTTTCGAATTTTTTACCGCTGACCCCCTCTAGATTTTGAAATCTGACCCCCCCTCCCTCCCCTCTTAAGAAAATTTTAAGTACCTTTTTTATACTAAATTTTCTTCTAAAAACGTAAATTTTTAACACAAACTCATGTTTTTACATCTTTTTTATACCTAAATATCGCTTTTTATTCAGTAAAATGTAGTATTATTTTATGAAAAAAACTATTATTAAACATTTAATGGTTTAAAAGTATTTTGTTTCGAAAATTAGACCCCACCTGACCCTCCTCTAGGTTTCAAAATCTTCCACCCCGGGTCGACATCCCTAGAAAGCTAGGGGGGTTCGACCAAGATTTTCAAACCTCGTGCTTCAAAAGAGGCACTTCTCAATTCGCTTAGTCACCGCGTAACTACTTACTGGAACGAATTGCCAAAAGATATGGTCGCTGTAAATTCACTAAATTCCTTCAAAACCAAAATTTTAGACGTTAACTTTCGTAAGTACACTAAATTTAATAGGCACATGAATTAGTAGTCTTTTGACTCTGTGTGTTTTCTCCTCTTTATTTCTCTTTAGTCTTGTACGTCTTTGCACCAAACATTCACTAGTGTTTGTTGTGTATAGTACTTCGTACTGCGTATGTAGTATTATTTGATAAATAAAGTGTTTTTGACTTTTGACTAGACTTGACCCCCCCTAGATTTTAAAATGTCATTTACCCGGGGTAAACACCATACATGGGCAAGTTGGTCCGGAGTGGGGGGGGGTTAAACCCCAAATTAGGGGGGGGTTAAAATCCGAGAAACGCAAAATACCCATATCGTTTTTTTTTTTCTGGAGTGCATTTTACCCATATCGTTTTTCGATTTTGAAGGAAAAATAGGTTAAAAACACTAATTTTAGGTCAAAAAGCCCTTTTTATTGCATTTTTGAGCTTTTTATTGCTTAAAACATTCATTTTGACCTCAAAACTTAAGTTTGGAGGCAGTTAGAAGTCATTTTAAAGACATTTTTCCAAAATGGGGGGGGTTAACTTTTTCTCCCCCCCCCACTTCTGAGTGGGGGGGGGGGTTAAACCCCACTTCTCAGAATTTGGGGGGGTTAACCCCCCCAACCCCCCCCGTGCCCATGTATGGTAAACACCCCCCTAGCTTTTTGAACTGTTCATCTATGGTTGCCACATGTCAGTCCGGTGTAAAATAAGACCTACTTAATCTTTGGTTAATCATTTTTTAATTATTAACTTATGGTTTAAAAAAAATAAATTCAAAATCTAACTTTTCGGAGTTCAAAAAGCATTAATACCAACCACCGTATAATCCAAATATTTTATCATAATGCACAGTTTATAACAATATCAAATAGGAGGTAGAATATCATCAATGGTGCGATCGCTTCGGTCGAATTTTTTTACGTGATCTGTGTTGGAGGCTTCTTGCAATAGAGGTCGTTGTAATCCTTTAAAAAACATAAAAAAATAACTATAGAATTGGAAACTCAATAAAATGATTTTTATTAGGGAGTAGTTTGCACACCACTAACGTTGTTTATTGTTGGTGCCACAATATACACAATTGCCTTGCCGCTAAATTTTTATCATTAAAAATGTAAGACTAATAATAAATTCAGTGATCTGCAGAGCACGGCTAAAAACGGGTTAATTGTTAACCAGGTGGACAGCTTCCCCGGATTTTTCGAAATCTTCCACCAATTTGGAGTTATCACGTTTTGAGAGCTAGAGCGCCAAAAATTTATTTGGGATGAGATGCCAACAGTTTCGGTATTTTCCTGCTACTTGCTTTTACACTTAGCCAAATAAAAAGTAGGGTAGTGCATTTAATTTCGGCACTTTTTTGTTTTTCCGATATAACTTTTCACTGTATGGCCCGATTTTTATGTTTGATAGCTCATTTTGGAGCTTTCACGATACTGCGTTGCGTCACAAAAAATTCACTGTACGAAAGTAGTTTTTTTTACTTAATTAAATCAGTTTTAAAAAAAAAATGGAAAATTGCCGAAATTAAATGTATGCATTTAATTTCGGCACTTTACAAACAATCGATTGTTTCTCAGTCAAAAAATTATCATTTTCAAAAATTTAAAAGCTTATCATTATTTCCAGACAGTTTTCTTTAATTTAAGCTTCTACTTGCTGTTCAAAGTGTAACTGGCAAAAAGTTACAGCTAAAATTCCAAATGGTATCAAAATGAGCAAAATTTTGAAAAAAAGTGCATTTAATTTCGGCACTTTTTAAAAGGACCCACTTAATCGAGTTTAAGTGCAGTGGTATGACCCCTACACATTACAACGTTGTTTTTTAACTATTTACAACTACAATTTAACACCCGACCACTTAATTAAACCGTTTTTACCTCTAGCAATATGTGTGCCGAAATTACACTATTTTATTTTATAACGATTGCTCACCACAGACGTAACGTAGAACCACGGGGACTAAAAATTCGGAAAATATACTAAATTTTCCAGGACAGTTTAATTTTAAAACCAATTTATTGCGTAATCATGAAATGCCCATGTTCTAAAAACGAGTAACAATTTTATTTTTTATAAATCACACAATTTCACATGAAAATATCATAACATAACAAATAAGAAGCTCACGACAGTCATCTACATATAATTAGCTCTTATTTGAGCTATCAAACGTCGTATTCCGTACAGGATTACCAAAGATATAGTCCAACATCAAAAATGCCCAATTTGGAAAAGTGCCGAAATTAAATGCACTACCCTATGTCCAAAATCAAAAAATCCCGTCGCTTGAAATACAGTTTTATTTGAAGAAGGGTTCTCAAGTATAAAAACTTTTTAAGGAAGTATATTCGCTTTTTTTAAACAAAAAAAAACATACAAAATAAACGAGTTTTTGGTGGAAGCAATCCGGTGTAATAATAATATTACCACAACAATCGCAAGTGGTACGAAACTAAGGACAAGAATAGTTGAAAAAAGTGTGCTGAACTATAAGAAACAAAAACAAAAAAAAACAACACATTTTTACCGAAAAGCGCTTCGCTGATAGCGTGAGAGCAGGCCAGCACCGCCAACGGGTCTTCCCCTATGATTTTAGCTAGCGTTTCCAGCGTCCACATGAACGACTTCGGTGCTATTTGAGACATGGTTTCGATGATCTCGTTGTGTTGCATGTATTCGAATGTGGACGCGTTGAGAAAACTTCGAAACGAGATGAAAGGATACTCCTAAACCGATCTACCATTTCCTCGTTACTACGGCAAAATGAGCCACAATTCGTATAAAATGTGACTGTGACTCATTTAAAATTTTGAAACAGAACCCCATTAACTTCTAAATAAGTCACATTCACGTCTTTTTTTTATGATGACTGTGACTCATTTTGCCGTAGAAACGACGATTTATTTGTTATTTTTTTTTCCGCAAAACACAAGAAGATTAGCTGTCATCGCCCCCTAGCGACCGCCTGCTGTGCTACCTATGCTTTCCCGTGACTGCACCTCTTGCACACATAGGTGGTAAGGGGGTTATACCAAGGAATATAACCCATTGAGAAAAGTCAGGGTAATGTCAAATATAGGTGTACTCCGGATTCCGGACACTCCAAAAGTTATGTTATAAAGTTACTTTTACTAAAAATATAAAAGTAATATTTGTGTAAAGTGACGTAGGCGAACAGCAGTTTTATATGGGGGTGCCATTTAAATGGAGTGGCTTATTATAATGGCCTACTCTACTCAATTTTTTATATGGGAGTTGCACATATTTCTGTAAATTATATTTTTGCTTTTACTATAAATAGCACCAAAATCAATAACCTTGGAATATGGTCTTAATTCAAATGCCATCTCTGCAAACGGGCCCAGGAAGCCATAAAACACAAACTATGCTTCAAAATGAGGGGTTATGTTTCCTTTCTGAGAATCTAGGAAATGAACCCAAATTCTAAAACATTTCGCAATTTTGAAATATTAAAAGTAACACCAAAAACTTTGGTGTTAACTGTTTTTTATAATAATTACATTATTAAAATCATCCACAATTTTTTAAAATCATCCACAATCCATAATAATTTTTACCCTGTAACGCGAGGCGCAGGGGAACAGTCTTCTAAACTCATCTTTTTGTTGTTCTAATCTCTCATTCTTTTGTTCATTCAACGCTTTTGAATCGTCTTCTTCTGAGTCTGACTAAAATAACTACTTAAATTATTTTTGTATTTTTTTAAAATTTTATTCAAACACATTCGACTCGACTTACTCAAATGTTAAAAAATTTACGCGCAATTATTAAATTTGTTTAAAAAAAAACAACTGTAAATCAGTTTTTAACAAAAACCGATTAATTTCGTCAGGTGAAAAATAAAAAAAAGTATATCCAACCTTTTAGTGTAAAAATTTTTTTATCACCAAATCAAAATGTGTTGTAATGTAGTTTTAATTCTTCGTCTGTCAAGAGATTTTAAAACTTAAGACGATAATCCCACGCAGCTTTTTAAAAAAAAATGCTTTATAATACTTTTTTAAACTGTCGAGATCTACAGTTCTAAATGTAAAACCTTCCAAAACATAGGCGTTAAGTAAGGAAAAAATTAAAATCACATTTTTACAGTTTAGATTATTACTTTGTTTATGATTTGATATCAAGAGGGATTTTATTATTTTGTAATATTAATATATTAGTTTTACTTACGGCAAATTATTCCATAAATTTAATCGGGAAATATTGAGTGGGCAATAAAAATAAAGTGAAAATTATTAAATTTTTAAAATAAACATTTTTTTAACAGAATAATTATTTTTTTAAATAATTTCTTAGTTTTATGTTTCTATTATTTTATCTCTATTATAAATAAACAAACACCTTACTCGTTGATAGTAGTTTAGCCGCACATGCTCATAAGGCGGCAGTCGTAAATCTTTAAAGTCTAAAAAATGTAATTCACTCAATATTATTTTCGAAAATAATACATAATTACGGCTTATAATTTGCAAAGCTTTAAGTTAAGAATAATAAATTAAACAATAACGCAGACCTGTGCACGATCTGGAAATGCGCCACCGTTTTATTGGAGGATTTGCCCCCCACCCCCGCCATAAAATGAAAAAGTACCCTAAAAGTATAACGCCATTTTTGACCTATGATGACGCCATCATCGCGAACTTTTTGCAGTTTTTAGCCCATTTCAATGTATTTTAAGCCATTTTAGACCTATTTTTACCTTATTTTCGCTTTTTTGGTCCCTTTTTTCCCTTTTCCCTTCTTTTTTCTCTTTTTTTCTTTCCCCCTGCTTGCCCCCCCCCGTTTCAAAAAGTTGCCACCCGTGCCCCCCCCACGTTTTAACCCCGGGGGGAGGGGGCAGTGCACAGGTCTGATAACGTATCATTTGCCGCAATAAAAAAGAAAAGAGGGGTTTTAATTCATTAAGCTATATAGGAAAATAAAATTTAAAAAATATTTTTTTTGAATTTGCAAAACACTTTGTTTACCATAAAGGTTTTAATTCATTAAGCTATATAGGAAAATAAAATTTAAAAAATAATTTTTTTGAATTTGCAAAACACTTTGTTTACCATAAAAATTTTATGTTGAACTTTGTCGTGTCCTATTTCCCTTGCAACCTGGTGGAAGGGGAGGGGGAGGGCAATTCCAATTCTTTTTTTAACGGAATATCGTTCGGTTGAATTAGCTAATAAAATACCCAAAAATTTGTGCATCTTTAAGGTTTCTGAAGTGAGGTTGTGGCAAATTAAAAAATGTTACAAAATAAAAAAATTAAACAAAAATTTTTTAAAAAAAATGTAAAATTTTGTGTGTGGTCATTTATTTTAACCCACCTTTACGTTCTTTCTCCGGATCATTTTGAAGTTTTTTCAGAAACCGGGCTGCTATCGTCTTTTTATTCGTTTCCAGCATAATATTACGGCCTTCCGGAATATTGCCGAGAATTTCCTCCGTTTTTTCCGGATTTTCCAAAAATTCCAGATCGAAATCCCAGAAGTCGGCAAAAAACCGTTCGCAGTTTTCTCTGTCTAAACTTTCATATTCTTCTCCGGTAGCGTGGGAGCGTTTTAGTCGTTGAAGATAATGACGATTACGCTGTGCCTAAATTAGTCGCCGAGAGAAATTTTATATAATTTAGAAAAATAAAATAAAACAATTAACTTTCAATTGGAGCCGTTACCGAAAGAAACCACAAATACCCACGATATTGATAAAAATGACTATTTTATTGTGTTAAATGAAATTGCGAGTTATATGATTTTTTCATTACCGCGTTAAACAATCGATGAAAACAACCTAGACGCATAGGTGAAGAGTAGGCAACGGTTTTACCTCTTTTAAAATTTTTGTCACACCTTAAAATTTCGGAAGTATCAGTAGAAAAAATGCTAAAAACGGGGATTTTTTAGGGACATTTTCCTTTTCTCCCCAAAAAAAATCCGCGAGGCTCCCATCTATGTCTAGTCGAGTTAAGTTATCATAATATTAACGCATCAGCGTAGCCATGGGGAGGGGGTTAAGGGGTAAAGCTAGAGGTTTCTTTTTGGGGCGGCAACGGTAAAAATTTGGGGGTGCACACAGACTATTTTTTTTTTGAAATTTTCCTCGCACTTTGATCTACTCGGCACTCGAACTTTCCTTTACTATTATTTTATTACAGTATTACAATACAATTGAAAAAAGAAGCGCGGTCCGGTATTACCAAAAATATATAGTATACCGAAAAATGTGCAACTCCTATATAAAAAAGTGCGAAAAAGTAGGCCATTATAATGAGCCTTTACATTTAAATGACACTCTCCACTATAATGGCATAGTAGCCGTTTTAATTCGGCGAGTTAAAATGGAGAGAAAGCTATTATAATAGCCATTTATTGATTTAATTTCACTATACTCACAAATTGTAATACTGTCCTGGCCGCACGAGTTTTCCCGTGTTAGTTTAACTATGCAACACGGTAAAACTCATGCGACCTGGACAGTATTACACTTGTATATATATAAAGTGAAATTAAATGAATAAATGGCTATTATAATGGCTTCCTCTCCATTTTAACTCGCCGAATTAAAATGACTACTATGCCATTATAGTGAAGAGTGTCATTTAAATGGAGAGGCTCATTATAAAGGCCACCTTTTCTGTACTTTTTTATATAGGAGTTGCACATTTTTTGGTATATTATATATTTTTGGTATTACTTGTTGATGATATTTTTTTCAACTTTTTTGGGATTTGCTTCATTTTGTAATGAATTTTATGGAAAATGGTAAAAGTTATTTGTAGTTAAATGAAAACTCTTTTTTTAATGTTTAGCTTGTTCCCCTTTTAAATTTGTGGTACTTTGTAACTTGGTATGACCAAGGCAGCTGTACCCCCTTATTAGGATATAATAATAAGACTAAAACATGAAGGTTCAAGATGTAATTTTTAAAAATTTTCTCGTGCTTTTTTTTCAGCGCTAATTCTATTAACACATGGATAGTTGTTAAATAATTTGATGTTTTGGAAAACCAAAATTTTAGAATGCCAAATTTTGTGTTAAAATTTTTTGTTTTGATTTTTTTGGAGTTTTTATTGAAATTCATAAAAATATGTAATATTTGGCATATTAATAAAATAATCACTTTAAGCGAAGCGCGGGTATTTTTTCAAGCTCTAAGGAAGTTTAAAAATTTAACCCCCTTGCATGGATCCTCTCCCTTTTCAAATTTTTGTTTAGGGTTAGACTTCCGGAGAGAAAAGGGGTTAAACCTATAATTTAAAGCATAATTTCATCATTTTTTCTTGATCATTCAACGAAAAAAGTGTAGCTTTTTTTTTTATAGTAAAAACACACACTATTCGTTAAAACTTTTGGAAGTGAATAGCGCGTTCCTTCATTTTACCCTTTAAGGGTCCAATCCAGTGGCGTGCCTAGATCGGGGGCGAGGAGAGCGGGGCTTTCCCCATTTCTGGGGAGGTGTATCACCGCCAGACTAGATCCCCCTTCATCTTCAGGGTTAGTATTCCCCCAGATCCCCCCAATTAATCCTGGGCACACCACTGATCTTACCATACATACACCTTTATGCATTCTATTCAATCATGTAGTCTGGCTTACTTGAAATCTCAGTGGAGCTAAATGGGCATCCGTGTGGATTTCTTCGTTTGAGATGGAATGTTTATCAGGGAAAACGTTTTTAAACAACGCCAAACCGGGATCTCGCCATTGATACTAAATTTTATTTTCACTTTATTTCTAATTATTTTTTTCACTATATTTATAATTATTTTTTTAAAATTTAAAAATATTTAATTAATAGTGATGGGCGGAACTGCGGAACCCCCGGAACAGCGGAATCCGAAATGAGATTTTCCAAAAATCCGAAACAGGAACCGCGACGGGAATTAAAAATTTCGCTCGAAACATCCAGAAACTGGAACCGGAACTGCCTATAAAACTGCGAAACCCCCGGAAAACTGGAACCGGAACCAGAACCGGAATTAAGATTTTCCTAAAATCCGGAACAGGAACCGCAACCGGAATTTCAAATTTTGCCCGGAACATCTGGAACCGGAACTACCCATCACTAATAATTATAAAGAAACAATGTTACGTCCAGAAATACGAAACCAAAAAAGTTTTACAAGAAAAACATGGAAATTGGATATTTTTGGGTTTTTGACTGAAAAAAAAGCATAAAATACAGTACTTCAAATTGTCAGTCCTAGTACATTATTGGTTTTTACGCTAAGGTGCACCATCACCCTTTGATTTTATTTATACTCACATAAGACGTCGTATTTTTGAAGCATCATCACAACGGAACTTGTTGTAACAATATTGAAACTTTAAATTCAAAAATGCTTACCCGGGGAATACAATCGATGCTAGGATTGACTTGCAATGTCTTTTCCAGTTGTTTAGATATTCTAAACGCTGGTAAATTGCTTTTCTCGATCCAATCACGACTGAAATAAATCAATACTGGCACGTTGAGATATAGGTAAGCTTAAAAATGAGCAGGGGAAGGGGGTTGGAGGGAGGGAAAATTCGTTCCCGAAAAAAGTTTCAAAACTGCCGAATCCATTTCTACTCCCTCCTCCGTAAAATATGGGAAACTCCAAACCCCCCCCTCTCCCTTAAAATTTTGTTGTTGTTGTTGTATTACCTGAAACTTATCTTCCAGTTCCCTATTCAGATTATGCAAAGGGCAGGCGCCATAGATTAACACGGTCAAAAAGCTAGGGGGGGTGTTTACCACGGGTAAATGACATTTTAAAATCTAGGGGGGTCAAACCCCCTTTGCTTTCTAGGGGGGGGGGTCGACCCGGGGTGGAAGATTTTGAAACCTAGAGGGGGGTCAGGTGGGGTCCAATTTCCGAAATAAAATACTTTTAAACCATTAAATCTTTAATAATAGTTTTTTTATATGATAATACTACATTTTTTTGAATAAAAGCTATATTTAGGTATAAAAAGATTGTAATAATATGAATTTGTGTTAAAAATTTACGTTTTTGGAAGAAAATTTATAATAAAAAAGTACATAAAATTTTCTTGAGAGAGAAGGTGGGGGGGTCAAATTCAAAATATTGAGGGGGGTCAGGGGTAAAAAAATTCGAAAATTTGAGAGGAGGGGGCCCCTGGATTTTTTTCTAGGGGGGCCCAAAATTTCGAGGCTAGGGAAGGTGACCCCACCCTACCCTCCCCCCCCTTGTTTATCTATGACTACCCCCTCCTCGAAAAAATATGAGAGAACCCCAAACCCCTCCCCCCTTCCCTTAAAATTTTGTTGTTGTTGTTGTTGTATTACCTGAAACTTATCTTCCAGTTCCCTATGCAGATTATGCAAAGGGCAGGCGCTAAGAAAAGCCAGGAGGGGAGAAAAAATTTCTCATCCAACATTAATAACGATTTTGACAACCTTTACCACTAGAGTGTTCACTGCATGCAGTGTTCAATCCATTCCAAGGTCTTTTTCTAAAGGATTTTTTAAGTACCTAACAGCAATTTTAAATATTTTTGTATTTTACAGTTGTGTACATTACCTCTCTTTCTAAAAGCAGGGCCGTAGCCAGGATTTCAATTGAGGGGGGGATTTTCGGGAAGGTGCTTTATAGGTGCCCAGGTCCTGGGGGCAGAATGCCCCCCGGGGTGAGAAATTTTTTAATTTTAAGCTCTTAAAAGGCACCAAGAAACCTAAATTTAAAAACCTAATCTTTATTTATTTTCTTTTTTTAATAAATACAACAAAATAAAAATATAAAATAAAATAGTTTTAGGTATTTTATTACCATTTTAATTATAAAAAAAACAAACGTTTTCTAAAAATTTTATGCAAATATTTATACAAAATAAAATACAATATTTTTAAACTCACTGCACTAATTTTTTGAAATATAAATAATAAAAAAAATTATCTTTTTCATAAATAAGGGCATTCATGGACCTATATCACTCTAAATGATGCATTTTGGATAGTTTTAATACATTGCAAAGTGATTTGGAAGAAAAAAAATTTTTCTATTTTTTTTTAAAAAACCAAAGGGGACCCTTAAAAATTTTTTTCTAATTTTTTCAAAAAACCAAAGGGGACCCTTACAACATTTTTTGCCTTCCCAGAATTTGAGGGGGGATTAATCCCCCCAATCCCACCCCCTGGCTACGGTCTTGAAAAGGTGCACGTTTAATGCCAATATTAACATATGGACACCTTTAAATCGTAATATTGGCACCAAATTGTAAGAAGGGGCAAGCGTCGCCAAGCAAATACGTGTCTGTAGCACACTTAGTTTGTGTATAGTTTAGGTATTTAATGAGGTTTTATCATGATACATTTTTATTTGTAATTTTAATAGTAACCTTAAAATAACGACTGGCTCCTGCCCTTCCGGCTGCCAGAAGGCTGTAGGCTTGTAGGCTGCCGCCAACCGCATCCGAGTATGCATCATACTGCCTATGGTTCTTAATATGATAGATTTAGGTTGTTCATGAGATTTTGTGACACATTTTCGAAAAATGAAAAACTCTCTTACCTCAGAACAACGGCTGGATCCTGCCCCTCCCACGCTGCCAACCGCATTCGTGTCTGCAGCTGCCAGTCCCACCAGACGAAGGCGTCTGTCGACCCTTGCTCCCTATCTTTTCCGGTTCGATTCCAATTCACCGCCGCGGAGGAAATAACACGCTCGCACTCCCCGTCCAGCCCGAGACACAGCCGAAGAACGGTGAAAATGTAAGACACCGCCTAAAAAATTTAAGCAATTTTAATTTAATTAGTTAATTAAAAAATATAAAATTGTGTAGATGAAAGGACTATTTGTGGAAATGCGATTTTGCGAAAAAAATATGTCGCTTTTTATTTTAGAGTGCATGCTATCATAGGTGGATTTTGTATTATTGAAAAAAAAACTGGTTAAAATAGTTCTCCCCTAAAATTTAGAAGCGCAATAGATAAAACGCTAAAATGGAAGTTTTTAGGGTGCTTAATTAAATCAAACCAAGAATTATAACACAAGGACAGAGCTGTGCACGGTTTGGAAATCCCCCCCCCGGTTTATTGGAAGATTTGACCCTCCGTTTTATTGCCTCCCCACCCCAAAAAAACGAAAAACTACCTCAAAATTATGACGCCATTTTTGACCTATGATGACGCCATCATCGCGAATGGGAGGATTTGACCCCCCTGTTTTATTGCCCCTCCCTCCGCCAAAAAATCAAAAACTACCCAAAAATTATGACGCCAATTTTGACCTATGATGACGCCATCATCGCGAATTTTTTGCAGTTTTTAGCCTATTTCAAAGTATTTTAAGCCATTTTAGACCTATTTTTACCTTATTTGCGCTTTTTTGCCTTTTCCCTTCTTTTTTTCTTCTTTCCCCTCTGCTTGCCCCCCGTTTTGGAATTGCCCCCCAAATAAATCTCCGGGGGGGAGCAGAGCACAGTCTGCAAGAGAATATCTGATGCACGTGCGCTTAAAGAATCCGCCATTTTATAATGGTTTTTCCACGCTGCGATTGCGCAGCGCTGCGAAAATTACAACAAGCCCTGTTCTGCTCCTTTTTTTGCACTCAGTCCTGCTATTTTCGCACTGAAATTTTTTCGCCCAACGGTATAAGACAAGTTGTGCAGATTCGACTTTTCTGGTAAAATTTTGGTCACAAATTTAGAGCACAGTTCGACATTTTTTTTGTTATCTATTCTTGCTATAAGCCCGTAAAATTAAAAATTCAACTCAAAACAAACCACCTCCGTTTCTGCGCTGAATTCCATCCGCACTTTCCCCGATATTCTAAATCCGTTTTTAGCCTTTCGACTTGTATTTTTTGCCGGCGCTTCGGTTCCCAGTTCACTTTTCCGCCTTACGTCCGGATTTTCCCGACTTTCGTCCGGAATTTTTTTATTAACAGCTAAGCGTTTTCTTCTCACTTTCGACTTTCCTCCGCCGCAAGCGCTATTTTCGGGTTCGTTGGAATTTTCCATATTTCCGTCCGCATTATCTGTATTTTCCGGATTTCCGTCCGAATTTTCCACATCCGAATCCCCGGCGCCCCCTTCGTCGGCGGAAGAAGCTGTGGAAGATCCGCTGATTCCGGATATCCGGTCCGCCATCATTTCCCGCCCGTACAGGGAGTAGACGGGGCCGTCGCCCGCCCTCCGACGCATTAACTGAACAAAATTGCAATCCGGTTCGAACAGGCAGAGGCGGTTGCTGGCGATCCTGGAATCCCGCAGGTAGGCCCGGTCCCGCTCCAGAAGTTCCTGCGACCGCATTCTTCAAGAACACAGTATGACTGTATGGATTGCTTGAAAAATCAAGGGTGTCACTTTATGCGTAAAGTTTTTCATGATGAGTTTTATCATAAAAAACCTTAAACATAGGCTGAAAACCCGGGTTTCCCGGAAAACTATGGACTAGAAATTAAAATTTCCTGCCGATGCGTAAGGTTTTTTATGAGTTTTACCATAAACAACCTTACATATAGACTCAAAACTAAGGTTTTTCGAAAAACTATGGACTGGAAATCACGGTTTCCAGTTCATGCGTAAGGCTGTTTATGAGTTTCGTCATAAACAACTTCACGCATGGACTGATGAGTAACTAAGGTGCTCAGTCCATGCTTAAGTTTGTTCATAAATTTATTAAAAACAACTTCGCGCCTTGACTAGAAACCAAGTATCCAGCCCATGCTTAAGGTTGTTCATAAGATATAATAAACATAGACTGAAAACCAAGGTCTCCAATCTATGCTTAAAGATGTTCATGTGTTTCATTGCAATAAAAAAGTCGCAATTTTAATTTTATGGCGTGTTTTTGAAGAATGACGTCCCTGCAGTCTTTCTCGACGTTTCCAGTCGTCCAGGCGGCACATCGGAGGAACACGCTTGGCCAACTCGTGCACACGGTGGAGCAGACAACCTTTTAACAAACGAACAGACAATCAAACAACAATATTTTGCTTTCTGTTGATTAAATACAAATATATATATAGACCTGTGCACTGCCCCCCCAGGTTTTATTGGGGGGGGGCAATTCCAAAACGGGGGGCACCGGGGGCAACTTTTTTGAAACAAGGGGGCAATAAAACGGGGGGCAAGCAAGGGAGAAAGAAAAAAAGCGAAAAAAAGAGGAAAAAAAGAGAAAACAGAAGAGAAAAGGGAAAAAAAGAGACAAAAAAAGCGAAATAAAGGTAAAAATAGGTCTAAAATGGCTTAAAATACATTGAAATAAGCTAAAAACTGCAAAAAAATTGCGATGATGGCGTCATCATAGGTTCATAGGTCAAAAATGGCGTCATAATTTTAGGGTATTTTTTCATTTTTTAGCGGGGGGGGGGCAATAAAACGAGGGGGGGCATTTTCAGACCGTCACATATTTGTTTTTACTACTCAGAGCAGTCAAATAAAAGTGCATAATTACACTGTTTCTACCGCCACAACCGTGAAATAAAACTACATTCAATTATTTTTGTGATAATTGATTCCGAAATATTCACAATTTGATTGATTTAATGATATTAGCTAGCCCTTAACTCAAGCGTCTTTTTATTTTCCATGCCCAAGTATTCCTAAGTTAATTATAATTTAAAAAAAATGTACTATAATTGACATACTCGGAAGGTTAAGATTCCAGAGCATTCTCTTTACTGCCATACCAAAATCGAACGGGAGCGGATATACTGGTTCTTCTAATTCGTAGCATACATACATAAGAGAGCTTTGAAAATGATACAAAGGTTTATTCTTTATCTAAAAAAACACCGCACCATTCATTACCAGTGGCGTGCCCAGGATGTCATTTGGGGGGATGGCGTCTGGGGGCGGTTTAATACTAACCCTGAGGGGGCGGTAGTCCCCCAGAAACGGGGGGTCAAGGGGCAGAGCCCTTTGTCGGGGGGGGGGGCAGAAGTCCCCCCGGGGAAGAAAATTTTTGATTTAAGGCGCTAAAATACACCAGAAATTTTAATTCCAGTTGATACTTATTAGAAAATTTAGGGTTTTTTATCCAAAACATGTGTTTAAAACGTTAATAAATAGTTAATAGTGTTTAATAATAGTTTTTTTTAACATTTGACTATTGAACGGCACAACCGAATTGAAATCGAAAAACTAAGATAACTTGACAAGCTAAACTACCTGCGAAGCGGAGAAAATTTGGTTTTTGGACTATTAATATGCTTTTGGAAGGCCGAATTATTTTATTATTACTTTTTATTTTAACGAATAATTAAAGAGTAATGCAGACCTTGCACCAGGGACGTAACCGGGGGGCAGGGGGGTTAAAACCAGTTAATAACAATGTGACTGATTAATTAATATTTAACTTAACTTACCTTTAACGTAACTTACCTTACTTAACTTTTAAATGTAAACAAAGCTACAATCTCGATAATTTTAAAATATATTTATAACTTAAAACTGAGCTTTAGTTAAAAAATTTTTGAATAGTGTAAAAGGTATATTATTTCACAAAAAAAAGAAGAAATTTCGAGTTTTTTCAGCCATAAGCATTTTCTCGGATTTCGGGGAGAGGTGTACCGTCGTATCGTATACCTAACCTCTCAAAATTGATGGGAATTCCCAATTTTTTTCGGCGTATTCCCAAAAAAACCACATTTTTAGCGTTCTTAGTACTAGGTGGGACCCCTCAAATTCTAGGGGACGGTTGTCTGGCGGCTACCCCCATATTTTAAGGTAGAAGGGTGTCGGCAGTTTCAAGATTTTTACGAGGATAATAAACCCCCTTGCCCATTAATGCTTTCAACCATAGGTGGGCAGGGTGGGGGTTGGGGGAGGGGTTATACCGCCCCCGCCCCCCAAAAAAAATCCCGATTATGGCAGACACCCCCTAAAATTTGAGGGTACCCCGGACACCATCGCTAAAATATGGGGGGTCCTAGAGCTAAAAACGCTAAAAATGAGGTATCTGAGGTATACCTCTAAAAATTTTTGGGACACCCCGCCTTTAAATTTTGGGTCTCGGGTATACCCCCCTGAAAATCCGGGAGGCTGCCCACCTATGCTTTCAACCGTTATACTCGCCCGCATTTTAAACTTACCAACGAATCCCCGCCCAACAAAATCGACGCTCCGGCTCCATTTCTGACTCTGGACTTATTATTCGAAAGATTCCTCATCAATTTCATTTCGGCGTGAAATATTTTCAACCGTCCCTCTCGCCACCATCTAAAAGAAAATCATAATAATGAATTAATAATTAACGACAAATAAAATAATATAATAATATAACATTGATTTTCACAAGGGCGTAGGTAGCCAGTTGCCAGTGGGTTTTATTTGGTCCAAATTTATCTTTCTCACAACCTGGCAAAGAATTATACGTGAATCTGGTACGGGAAGTTTATTACTATGTTTAGCTTGATTTTAAGGATTCGCTTAGGCTAACAAAAAAAGTTTTATTTTGATGCAAATTCTAAAGTGTTGCAGAACATATTCTTACCGAAGGTATTATGCAGAATATATTTTTCTTCCTAGCGCCCCGTAGCTTTATACGTTGACGTCGCGTCAACCTGTTGAAAATATAGAAGAGGGTTCTAGGGAAGTCTGGTTTTAAAACAAAGCTGTTTTAAATCAAGCTGTTTTATATCATTAATCATTCCAGGTTTTTTTAGAGATAAAAATTGAATTTTATACACTAAAAACAATGTTATTACGATTTAAAAAGTTTTAAACAAAAATACAGTTTTTTGACTGAAAACAATCGTGTTGACCAATCGACCAAAGTTACATGAGGATTAATTTGCATGCAACAGGATTAAATTTACCATTAATACATATTTTGAAATTTGAGTTCAGTGATTTTTACCAAAAAACAATCATCGTAAAAACAGCAAGTGTACCAAGATTGTACTGAACACTCAAAATTCCAAAGGATAAATTGCAAATTTAATCTTGTTGTATACAAATTATTCCTTGATGTGACTTCGGTCGATACTGTAAGGGAAGTCGAGTGAAGAATCCCGTAGATAATTATGGTGTCACGATAGATAAAAACATTTGGGGAAAAGGGGGAGGGAAAAATTTCTAAATTAGCAAGAAGGCGTGAACATCACCGTTGCTCTCACAGGTTCATTATTCGGACCTGTGCCCGGTATGGAAGTTCCTCCCCCCATTTCATTAGTGGTTGTGTGCCTCCTTCCCCGTTCTATTGCCCAAAAGTGAAAAAGTACCAAAAAATTGTGACACCATTTTTGCAGTTTTTGTCTATTCTAATGAATTTTAAGCCATTTTAAACATTGTTTACTTAAATTTACCTTTTTTTTTCTTTTTTCCTTCTTTTTTCTCTTTACCTCACTTGTCCTAGTTTCTAAAAAATTGCCCCCGTGTTTTCCCCAATTTTGAAATTGGCCACCCCTCCCCCCAATAAACAGAGTATCTGAGCAGAGGTTGGAGAGGGTGGTGTTGAGGCTTAATCTCGCAAATTTGAAAAATCCAGAATTAAAGCTTTAAAAATGGGATTTCTGGGGGACATCCTAACCGGAATACTGCCTAAATCCCTTGACTCAACCACAACATCTTTACATCTATGCCAACAATTTTTTATCCCTTCTAGTGGTTAAGAAATTATCAAAAAAATTTCCTATAAGTCATGTTCTTGAAAAAATAAGTTTTTAACTCCAATTTTAAAGAAAGAAGAAAAGATTTTTTCTAACTCCAGTTTTACCATTAAGTACAAAAAAACAACTACAAACCTGATTAGATCAGAAAGTAACAGCCATTTCGCTCCCGCTTTTATGCATGACAAATAAATTATGTCAATTAATGTGTACACCGAAATAAGAACGGTCATCAGCTAAAAATATACACAAACATGCATGAGCGTAGCCAAAATTTAGGGAAGAAGAGGAAGGTTCAGTTCAACCCATACATGGACATGGGGGTGGGCGGTGGGGGGGGGGTGGGGGGGTTTGTTTGTGTTTTTTCTTTTTTTGGCTTTTTTTTTTTTTTTTTTTTTTTGTTTGGGGCAGTTAGAAGCACTTAAAGACATTTCTTCCTCCAAATTGGGGGGGGGGGGGGGGGGCTAGAGAAGGCGGAGGGTTTAGGTCGGAGTTTAACCCCCCCCCCCCGGCGGGGGGTCCCCCCTCCCCCACTCAGGAGTGAGGGGAAAAAAGGTTAATCCTACAAAAATGACTTTTAACTGCCTCCAAAAATAAATTTCAACAAAAAGGTGGTTTTTCACCTAAAAACGTACGTCTTGTATACTGGAGATCCCCAGATAGAGTCCCGATTGAGACACGCTACATTGTGATAATATTATTAATTTTTTTAAATATTGGTACGGGCAAAAATATATAATATGTTTTTTTATATAATATGTAGTTCTTTTTCTAGGTGAGGCCCCAAAATATCGAGGCTAGGGGGTGGACCCCTTCCTATTCCTACCCCCTTGTTCATCTATGGTGGTGAATACAATGTTACCTCTCCTGTTTCTGATGCTGTGGGTAAGTAAACTTCCCGTCCCAAGTATTCCAGGTAACCTGTCGTAACTCTATAACAAAAATTGTTAATTTTATAATTTGTAGTGCTTTCAAAATTTTATTATCACAAAGAAACGAATTTATGTTATTTCTTGCAAAGCTTAAGGTGGAACACTACAGTTAAAACCGCACAAACTTTGTACAGTCACTGTTCATTACAGCTGTAACCAATTTTTAAAAACTACATACTGTATTAATCCTCATGTCCTGAACATCATTTTTTATATTTTGATGAAACATAAAAATTAAAAATAAGCTGTGGCAATGGTCCACAAAGGGGATTCCGACGAATCGCAGGTTTTTTTCACAAAATGACATATAAAATTTTTTTGTGCACGTCGATTTTAAAAATTTTTTGTACGTAATTAGAAGACGAGTAGATAAAACTTTCCTGTTGTTTTCAGCAAAATCGTATACAAAAAACTCGAGAAAACCCGACATTTTGAAAAGTTTTTTGAGAAAATTTTATTAACTTTGGAGCCTAATTTCTCAGTAGATCTCTATACGATTTTTAAATAAACAACGCCAATGTTTCTAACCCGTTGAGTTCTCCATTTTGATATATATTTTGTTAAAATCGGTCTGTAAACAAATTTTCATAATTTTGCAACGGATGAATTTGATTTGACGTCGAAACTACATTTTGAAACATTCGTTTAAAAGTACTTTTTAACAAAGGTATCCAAGACGAGCAGTAGCCCGGTGGTTAGAGCGTAAGACTCAGCATACAGAAGGTTTAGGTTCGAATCCCCCTGGGAGTTATTTTTAACACCAAAAAAAAATTTTTTTTTTTAATTTTAACTTTTTTTTATTTTTTTTTAACTTTTTAATTAAAAAAATGTACATTATTCAATACTATATTCAACCCAGAGTACGTACTTTAAGGTGGTTTTGAAATAAAACCGGGGTAGAGTCAGAGTGTCCCTCCTTCCTAGGGGAGGTCGCAACCCCCCCTAGCGCCCCCTCGGGGGTCAAATCAAAAAACGAAGTTCGGATTCGTAATCAGGACCCCCGAAAACCCATAAGTGGTTGTTTTTGAAAAAATCAAAGAAATTTTTGGAACTGTAGTGTTCTACCTTAAGTGGCGTGTAGCCAAGGCGGCGAGGGGGGGGGGCGGCCGCCTCCCTCCCCCTGAAATCCAGCGAAGCCAGATTTTTTTCGCAAGGGTCCCTTACATTTTTTTTGAATTTTGGAAAAAAAATTTTTTTCTTTAAATATAAATTTAGAAACATTTTTAATGCGTTCCAAAAGCATAAAAATACCCAAAAAACTGAAATTTTTCCCGCCTTGCGGGAAGTGTACATTGATAATTCATTTTTGTTGTTTTTTTAATTTTCGATGGGTTGTACTATTCAATACATAGCTAAGGCATACCTTTGCCTTAGATATTGAATGGCAATTGCATGTTAAAACTCATATTATGAGATTTATAGGTTTGATAATGGCTGTTTTAAACCCCTTAACGGTTTTTACACTTGTGCGATAGTCCGCCTCTTTCCACCCCCCACCTTTTCTTGACGAAGCGTGGCATTTTGTATAGATTTTCTTTTTTTTTTACTTTTTGAATTATTGTGTTATAGAAATTTAATACAAATCTTAGTACATTCTAAAACCAGAAATTAATCAACATAAAAATTTTTCAGATGGGACTTTTATGAAAAGAAAGTCCCAGGCATTTAAAAAGTATTTTTTTTAATTTTTATCAAGCGGTTACGAGTGTTTCTGTTTTCGTTACTTTTACACAAGACTTTGGTACAAACATTACCATCTTTGGGTACGAGCGTGCCGGTGCGTATATCGGTTTAAGGCGTAGGTGGGCAGGGGGGTTGGGGGGTTATACCCTCTCCCAAAATTTAACACCCCCCCTCTAAATTTGGGGTACCCGGGGACACTCCCCCAAATTTGCCTCATGGAGAAAAAATTTTAAGCGTTATAAAAGGACTAAAAAAATTTTCCGCGCTTCCCGCGGAGTGTTTATTACCATGTTTATGTCATATACTTCATTTTTTCCTATTATTCAATAAAAATAAGTCTATAAAACAAAGAAATTTTTTTACAAACAATTTGATATCTTAAAATTTCTAATTTTCAAAACATTACAACTGAAAAATGAGTACATTGATTGAATTACAGCTGAGCAATGCAAAGTACCAGAAAATGTTTTTTAAATTACTTCTAACCTTTAAATTTTTAATACCACTATATAAAAATCTAAAAGGGGGAGTTCAGCGTGGCCGTATCAAGATTAAAAAACAAAGTAACACAAATTTAGAAGTGGAGACGAATTAAAACATTAAGAATGGGGTGGGTCTAGCGTGGTCATACCAAGATTACAAACATAGATGAACACGGCCAAAAAGCTCGGGGGGGGGGGTGTTTACCCCGGGTAAATAAAATTTCAAAATCTAGGAGGGGGTTCACACACACCCCTGAACAAGGGGGGGGGGTAGGGTGGGGCCCACCCCCCCCCCCCCTGGCCTCGAAATTTTGGGGCCCCCCCTAGAAAAAAAATCCAGGGGCCCCCCTCCGTCTAAATTTTCGAATTTTTTACCCCTGACCCCTCTAATACCTTCTTTAAATCTGCACCCCCCCCCCCCTCCCCTCCAGAAAATTTTAAGTACTTTTTTTTTTATACTAAATTTCCTTTCAAAAACGTGAATTTTTAACACTAATTCTAATGTTTTTACATCCTTTTTATACCTAAATATCGCTTTTTTATTCAATAAAATGTAGTATTATCCTATAAAAAGAACAATTATTAAAGTTATTATGGTTTAAAAGTGTTTTGCTTTGGAAAACCGGACCCCACCTGACCCCCCTCTAGGTTTCACATCTTCCACCCCGGGTCGACCCCCCTCGAATGCTTGGGGGGGTTCGACCCCCCCCCCTAGGTCCCCCCCTAGATTTTGAAATTTCATTTACCCGGGGTAAACAGCCCCCCTAGCTTTTTGACCGTGTTCATCTATGGGGTCCAAGGGGGGTCGAACTCCCCCTAGCTTTCTAGGGAGGTCGACCCGGGGTGGAAGATTTCAAAACCTAGAGGGGGTCAATGTGTGGTCCGATTTCCGAAACAAAATACTTTTAAACCATTAAATATTTAATAATGGTTTTTTTATAAGATAATATTACATTTTATTGAATAAAAAGCAATATTTAGGAATAAAAAGGGTGTAAAAACATGAATTTCTGTTAAAAATTCACGTTTTTGCAATATAATTTAGTATAAAAAAGTACTTAAAATTTTCTCGAGAGGGGAGGGGGGGGGGTCAGATTTCAAAATCTAGAAGGGGGTCAGGGGTAATAAATTTGAAAATTTGGGGGGAGGCCCTGAGAATTTTTCAAACGGGCGAACAAATTTCGAGGCTAGGAGGGAGGTGAACCCCATCCTACCCCCCCTTGTTAATCTATGATTACAAAACAAAGTAATACAAATTTGCATGTGGAGACTATACAATTAATGGAGCGCTGATCGAAGCGCGAGAAAATTTTATAAAAATGATCGTTCTAGACCCCCCCCCCCCAATTATCCTTGGCGACCCAAAAGGGGGGTCTAACTCCAAATTTTTCCCGGACCCCCCAAAAGGGGGGTCTGGGCGCCCATGTATGTATATAATCTTTAATTAAATATAAGATTATGGATTAAAAAGTTTGTGATACTTGACTTTATAATCAAGACAATAAAATTAATATTCTATTATTAAGTAATTATTAAAAAAAAACTATGATTTCTAATCTAATTATAAGAATATATAAAGACATTATTATTTAAAAAATTAAAAAAAATTTATAAGTTGCAATAAGGTCTTATTTTAATTTTACACAATTTTAAAGCATTTTATAAGCTTGTTTTACGTTTTTTTACGCGTTTTAAGCCCATTTTAAGGCAGCGCGGAAATATTGGGTCCATAGGTCACCGAAGGGGGGTGGTAGGGGGGGTCACCCCCCCCCCTACGGCCTCTGAGACCTATCCCCCCCTAAGGTCCATTTTTGACCCCTCCCCCCCTTCGACCCCCTTGAACCCCTCCGACCCCCCCTCCTAAGGCCCATTTTCGACCCCTCCCCCCATCAACCATATCCAGACCGGGCAACCCCCCCTACCAAAGGGATTTGGAACTGGCTAAACCCCCCCTACCACTTCATCTCCACCCTGGCTACACCCCCTAATAATAATTAGGGTACCTAATTAGGCAAATAATACAACAAAAAAGGTACCTGCATAATTATGATGATGTTTTTTACGGTTTTTTTTTAAAATTTGGTAGCACCCCCCCCTAAAGATCATGAACTCCCTAACCCCAAGCACCCCGGGGTGTTTTTTTTCAGAAAAAACACCCCGGGGTGTGACCCCCCCTAGAGGTCAAAAACCAAAACACCCCGGGGTGTGGACCCCCCCTAAGCCGTCGAAGGTCGGTGACCTATGATTGGGTCCACCCCCCCTCACACTTTGAGTCTTGCCAGACACCTCCCCCCTAAAATTTGACCCCCCCCCAAAATCCGAGAGGCTGCCTACCTATGGTTTAAGGTATAATAATTGTTACCCTCCTTTAGTTTCATCTGTTTCCTTTACAGTAAACAAGTCTTTTCGCCACATCCGTAAATATTTTTGCCATATTGTATAAACAAAATTCTAAAAATAAAAACGCTTTCTTATGATTTTTAAAATTTAACTATGTTTATTACGATTTATAACAATCGAAACACCAATTAAAAGTTTAGTTTTATAAAAAAACACTACTGGATTGGCTATAAATATTCCATATGAACACAAACACCTGAAAAAAACATTGTATGATCAGCAGTGTAATATGCATTTTAATAGTAAAAACAATGGTTTTGACGTTTCTTTTTTGTTATTTACAGTATTATTAGTAAATTAAAATTTTACACCTTATATCATAAAACTTTAAACGTTTTAAATAGCTTTTTATTAAATTTAGTAACTAAAACTTACTCTTAAACACGGTGGAACACTGCAAAACTTGATCAGATACTCGGTCCAGCGCCTTAAAATAGCTAAACATAAAATTAGACATTACTAAACAAACAATAAAACTTGTTGCACTGAAAAATTGCTAAAATCTCATGTAATAGGGAAAATAGGGAAAAGTTGAGCAGTTAAAAATACGCTAAATTAGCAAATTTATTCGAAGGAATAGCAACAAGTGTCGTGAAAATTAAGGTTAGTGGAAACACATCCCCATAGTGGAGGTTTCATTACTAAAAACGTTTAAATAAAGTTTTTGGGAGATACTGCATTTGAATTTCCGACCGTGTTTTCGGTATATTTTTCTAAATTTCTCTTTCCCAAAATCTCCAAATTATAATAGTAGTAGCAAGCAATGCCCATTTTATTATGACCTTTGCATGGTCGTCACGTCAGACGTCACTACTATAAAAAGGGAGAAGTACGATGCACGTTTCCAGTATCCTGGCCTGCTTGTGGTGGGAATGCAGAACAAAGCGAAACAACATCTTTCAATGCTTCGTTTTCAAGTCAGGACCGTATCAAAACCAGATACCAGCTGGCACCTTTTTGCCATGCTCCAATCCGAAACTCGCGCTCTGGCTGGAGCTTCAAATACTGCGCGTGGGGGACGTCGAAACCAACCCTGGTCCCAAGGTCACATCACAGTAATACAGACCTGTGCACGGTCTGGGAATGCCCCCCGTTTTATTGGAGGATTTCCCCCCCGCCGAAAAATGAAAAAGTACCCTAAAATTATGACGCCATTTTTGACCCATGATGACGCCATCATCGCAATTTTTTTACAGTTTTTAGCCTATTTCAATGTATTTTAAGTCATTTCAGACCTATTTTTACCTTATTTTCGCTTTTTTGTCAATTTTTTCTCTTATCGCTTCTTTTTTTCCTTTTTTTTCTTTCCACCTGCTTGCCCCCACGTTTTATTGGCCTCCCCGTTTCAAAAAAGTTGCCCCCCGTGCCCCCCTCCCTCGTTTTAACCCCGGGGGGGGGCAGTGCACAGGTCTGGTAATATACGGCACATATGTAACATATGCAACAAAAACATAACTAACAAACAAAATACTAATACAATGCAAAAACAAACACCACGGATGAACAGACAACAAACAACTCACACTAAATGCAAGCAAAACAACATCCACACTATTCACACCATACCCTGCAGAGCACAACACATTAAGATTGATGAGGGTGATCAAACATAATAATGTTGTTCTGAATCGGTATAATGGAGAATAACAGCTAATAATAATCGGTTAATTCAATGTACACAAAAGTCTCAAGAAGAATTGAAAATAATTTGTATAAGACTAAAAAAATAAGAAAAAAAAAAATATACACAACCAGCTAGCTCTTTTTAGACAAATTGTTTTATGTTTATGTTATTTTCGTGTATTATATCGTGTTTTTTTCGTTAAACAACGCCATATACAAATCATTTTTTAATCTTTTTGAGACCTTTGTGTACATTGAATTTAACCGTCGTTATCCTCCATAAAAAAACCCAAAAATTTAGCGAGGATAATCCTCATTCACAACAATATTATCATACAAAACTACAAGATTACACATAAAACAGTTATCTTTTTATAGTGTGATATGCTACTTTATACTTTATAATATTTTGATTTTGTCATAGTCTACAAATGCAATAATAAGTTAATCGAAATATCTTCTTTAGTTAACCTTCCGTGGAATGTAACGGACGCCCACCTTTGTTTGATAAGCTCTCGCTGAAATATGGAACATTGACAAAAGAAAAAATTTATTATTTAGTAAATATTACTGTAGACTTTGCTCCAAGACCCACTTTTTCCAATTAAATTGAAAAATTGGGGCTTGGAGCTGGGGTTGAACCAGCGACCCTTCCCTCACCGTGGGAACGCTCTGCCACTGAGCTACCCAAGCCACAGGAATATTTGGCTAAATCATTCTTTTATAGCCGTGGTTTTTCAAAAGCCGCTACAAAATTCTACAATAAAAGAAAAAATAAAAAAAACGTTTATTTGCAGCATTTTCCGTTTTAACCTTCTATTTAAATTTCCTTTTTTTGGAGGGAAACTGTACTGTGGACATGTTATGTGGAATAGGGATTGAAATATCAAAGTGCAAAATATACAAATTTAATTTGTATAGGTGTTCTTTAAAAAATTAAGGCAAAAAATTATACACGCCATTTTTGCGTTGAGTTATACCTACTCGGTAGAAATTTAAAAAAATGTAGTTGACTGAAAAACGCAACGAGAAGTGTTAAAAAAGACTCAATTAAACTGTTCAACGTTTGTATAAAAATATATATATTTACGAAAACTAAATTTTCTTACAGAGCCATTTTTATTTCAAGATTTAAAAATGATTTCATCGTTGTAAAAAAACTATAAAAGAAAAAATTGTCGGTTAGCAAAAAACTAAAGTTCATAAACGACGAAGAAACGATAGATCAAAAATAATTTTTTGCATAAAGTTTGACACATAAATTAATTTGATATAACAACAAATCAATTGTTTATTTTTTTGCTTTTTCGCAATAAGTATTTTGTATTCGCAACAATTTATTTTTTAATTTTAGCAAAAAGTGCTTTTTTTAAGTGTGGCTTAAATTGTACAAATAACCAATATTATTTTTTTAATAACTTTGATGTTGCTACTTCCCACTAGCACCTGTTTTGCGCGGGTTTCTAAATTTAGTAGCAATATTGATGCCAGTAAACGTACGTTATTTTTTGTTTTTGGAATCCAAATTACCAAAACGGTGCAATTTTTCCACGCAAATCATCTAATGCAAATTTTGGTAAAAACTAAAAACTTTGGTTACTGGTAAAAAAATAAAGTTTTGTGATGATTTTTTTATTTTTTACGGTAATATGCTTTGGGGTAAATTTTTAACGAAACAAAAAATACCAAAACGTTTTTGGAAAGCTAAGAACACGCGAATATTTTTTAATTGTTTTTACACGATGGTCAAACGCATTAGAACTTAAAACGCATTAAAACGATGCTCCCATTAGAACGGAAGTTGTTCAGTTTTAAAGATCTCCACAGAAATATGACCCTCAAATTACTATCAGCCAATGAGCGCTGGAAAAATCCCATTATTAACGTGGTTATTTTTAATCTTTAGCTCATTCCATTTTAATTCTCACGGAGCAAAAGTTATAGCCGTAAAACACGAGTATCCAAAATTTGAGAGTACTTAAAATTTTAACGTGCACTGTTCAAAAGGATTGATCATCAACCCAATCATTTAGAGGACTTTATTTTTAATGGTGAAATCTTATGTAAATATTATAAAAATTTGAAATAATTACTTCATTTTTCAGTAATATAGCACTTATTTTGAGACTTTAGAACAGATTTTTACTTTATATATTTGATAATTCGGTTAATGATTATAATTTGACTCTTTGCTGATTTTTTAAAATCAAATATTGTTTATTTATGGTCAAAATTAATTAAAATTTGGAATTATTACAAATAATTCTGTACTTGAAAAATTGCTTAATGGATACAAAAATTTAAATTACAAAATATGCACTTAAGGAAAGCGGCTACGTTTTACTTTAATTTGATACCTTGATTGTTAAGATTGGAGCAGTAATTCTCGAGATATAGCGTTTCTCGTACAAACGAAAAGTTTTTAGTTAAAGAACCAAACGACAGCAGTAAATTGATTAAGTTTTCCCAACATTTTTGCCTACACTTCGTATTTTTAGCGAAAAAATTGCGTTTTTTGCATGGGAAACGCAATATTTCGAGAAATACTGCTCCAATCTTAACAATCAAGGTATCAAATTAAAGTAAAAGTAGCCGTTTTCTTTAAGTTTATGTTTTGTAACTTAAATTTTTATACTCATTGAGCAATATTTCAAGTACAGAATTGTCGACAAAAGCATTTCTGGGGGGTCATGTCTCCTGAACTAGTGGAGATAATTTGATGAAAAATTTTTGTGGGCTATTGGGGGCAGAAATAAGGTTTTTACAAAAAAAATCATCAAAATCTAAGACAACAAGTTCGACTTCGCATCGCACCTTTAAATTTTTTTTTATTTTTCGTTTTTGTATTTGGATTTCGCCCGGACAGGACCCGACGGACTGTATTTACTTATCGTGGTTACTCTGACATAAAGAGTCACAATTCGTATAAAATCAACGTGACTCCGACTCTATAACGTTTATAGAATTGTGTGTTAAAAAAATATAAAAAAAATCACAGTTAGAAGTATTTTATTACAATTCCGACTTATTCTGTCATGGTAACGAGTTAACCACGTTAAAGATGTTTTTGCATCCAAATACCGTGATACGGACCTTCGTTTAAAGTACATAAAGCGTAAAAGTTCTTTCCCGCTAAAATAAATCGTCTAAAATATTTGTTCGACCTTCAAATGCAAATACGTCATTTAGCCGGGTCCTTATAATTTATTCTTAACATTTTTAATAATATTTAAACATTTTTTAAATGTTATGACACTAAAGATGAATTCTATCAGGGTGAAAATAGCTAGGTGGTAAAGTAACCACTCGTTTGAGAAAATATTACGCGGAGAGAAACAGGTGACGCAACTTAATAATAATTGGTTACATACATTATCACTGACAACTTTTTTTTATTATTTTTATTTTCGGGCGTTCATTCTTCTTTTCTTCCTGACGGCGAGCGGTTACGCCCTTAATTTCAGCCTGAAGGGTTTTAACTTTAATCTTTAATTTTTCAGGAACTTAACATCAAAGTACAAAAAAGCTCCAAAAGCTCCAGAACTGCTGAAAAATGAGAAATCGTAGCTCTGGAGAACCTCATTAATATAAACCGAGATCTGCTCGATATTAGTGTGTAAAATTTGTCCAATTATATGTCTAACGGCGAAACGCGAACTATATAACATATATTGGAAAAATGCGTTCATTCTTAAATAAATTAGCAATTTTAAATAGCCTAAAATTTCGCGAGTAAACTGTGGTTTTATGTTTTTTGTTTTATTATTTTGTTTATCTGCAACTTTAGGTACGCTCAGCTAACTAACCTAACATTTTTTGTTTGCTATTAAAAGAGTGAGATATGAAAAGTGCGTTGCAACCGTTGAATTAAAATAATTCTTTAGTTGGAAAACCACGTAAAAAAGACTGAACGTATTTTTACTGAACTGAACATCATACGGAACGCCCAATCAGCTGCGCGCGACAAAATGCATGCATATTAAACGAAACCATATGCAAATTATATGAGATTACTGTAATACGTGAGGCTTATCGATTGCAACACATTTTAGTACAAACCGACAGCGATAAGCATATTTTTTGCACATTTTTTGAGAACATCGAAGTATGACATCCTGGAGCCAAACCGAGTTTTTAGAACAACAAGTATAATCACTATTCCTCTATAGCGTGTGTTTTCTTCGCGGGGATGTGACTTCTCTAAAAAGTATGGACAGCAACGCTAAGTTTTGTAATTTTTCCTTGGTCGGTTTGTGGTCGGTGGTTTTTTTGTGCACATCATTGGATTCTTACCGACACAAACTACAAAATTTAGCTTTTTTGTCCGTACTTTGAGTAGCCAAATCCCCGCGAAAAAAACGCACACACGCTATAAAAAAATAGTGGATAAAACAGTTTCCTATTCTTAGATTATTAAAGAAAAATGTAATTGTAATTTGTGGGCTCCGTCCTCAGCATTTAGATTTTTCTTAAATGCATAAATTTTATATTTTTTCTCTTTTGGAAACTTAAAATTAAACAACAAGCAGTAAGATCTAGCTTTGACATGACGTCTAACCATGATTAAGGCCTTCATCATAACATTAAAAACACTATTCTAAATATTTTAATTAAAACCAGCTATGCTTTATTTTGGGACTAAAATCTGCTAAAACTGAAAATTTTTTTTCTATACATTTCGGGTAATATAGAAATTTGATTTAGGAAAATTCAACTTACCAGCTCTGGCTCTAGCTTTAAATCCTTTTCCTGTACGATAAAATGATCGAAAAAGTACGGCCATATCAGTTGTTGCAGAAAATACAGATCCTTTAGGAGTACCATAACAGCAGTATCTAAATGATTTATATATAATTTAGCAATATCAAACGTTTGGATCTCGCTGATTTAAAATTCGCAAAAATAAACGATCAAAAATACACTATAAACATAATTAATATTTGGTGTTTTATCTACAAAATACAGCTTTAGTTTGTAAAATATTTTTCAATTAGCTCAGAAATTTGTATAAAAAATGAACAAAGGTGCTTATCGGTAAAAATCTAAATAATCTAAAATTAAAATTTTGATTACTATAAATACTGTACAATCCTATAATAAATACTGTCAATCCTATAATAAATACTGTATTGTGCTTTTTAAAATCGTGTCTTTATATATCCCTGTATAAAATATTTAAAATTAAAAGATCAGAAGATATGGGAAATTCAAAGCGAATAAAACTTTAAGCTGGATAGTTTAAAATCTCATTTAGGAATATCCCAACAAAAGTATTAATCTAAAATATGTCTGAGCTTAAAGCCCTTAAGCCCTGATAAAAACGTAAAAAAATCAATGAAATACGATTTGGACCTAAAAAACATTTTTGGAAACCACAAAAAATAAACACTTCATACATAACAAGCTAAAGTTTTTTTGTTGATATATTATTTTAAAAAAAAACGAACTCACCTCATTCCTGTGTTGGCGAAATCGGTGCTGTTCCTCACTTCCACGTAGTCCATGCACAGGGCGTGCTGGGCTTTGCAGTAGAGGTCGAACGTTCCAATGAACTGCATTTCTACGTGTTTGTTGGATGGGGCCTGGAGCAGCCAGCTGCACTCCTGGCCCTCTTTGAAATTGTGCGGGTAGTTGGGCGACTGGAAGGTGGCCCAACGGTTTCCCAAGTGAATTACGCCACCGCAATCGGCTCCTAACATTAACAAATTGGAAAGATATGAAATTCACTAGTGATGGGCAGTTCCGCGATTCCGGGTTCCGAATGTTCCGGTCAAAATTCGGAATCCGGTTCCGGTTCCTGTTCCGGATTTTTGGAAAATCTCAATTCCGGTTCTGGTTCCGGTTTCGGGGGTTTTGCAGTTTAATAGGCAGTTCCGGTTCCGGGTTCCGGATGTTCCAGGCAAAATTTGGAATTCCGGTTCCGGTCCTGTTCCAGATTTTTGGAAAATCTCAATTCCTGTTCCGGTTCTGATGTTCCGGGGGTTTTGCAGTTTAATAGGCAGTTCCGGCTCCGATGTTGCGGGGGTTTTGCAGTTTAATAGGCAGTTCCGGTTCCGGGTTCCGGATGTTCCAGGCAAAATTTGGAACTCCCGTTCCGGTTCCTGTTCCAGATTTTTGGAAAATCTCAATTCCGGTTCCGGTTGCGCAGTTCCGCCCATCACAGTTTAAAAGCAAAATTCAGGGGCCTGTTTCATAAAAACCCTTGTAAATTTTCATTTTACAAATGTCCACCTATTTTTTTGTAAAATACACGATAAAGGTTTTTCGACTTGTAATCCAGGGGGAGCATCTGCGCGCATTACTCTGCGCTGATTGGTTGCAGCCATGTCATTTCAACTCCTTTGACCGATCAATATTCGCCGTGTCGTATATCCTCTATCATGTGATTTACAAAAAATAGGCGGAGATTTGTAAAATGAAAATTTACAAACGTCTTAATGAAATAGGCCCAACATTTCCACACACATATCCACAAACTACAAGAGTCGATTGTTACGAACTCATTTTACAAGAGTTATTTGGGGTCGTTCGATCCAAGGGAATTTTGAACCGAGTAATTTGTTATTTTGGCAACTCAATGAAATTAAAACCTGTATTGCTAGCAAACTTAAATCTAAATTTAAAATGTTAATAGAATCATAAATTCCAACTTTTAATACAATATTGCTGGTGTCAATTTTCTTCAACTAAATAAACACCGTATCCTGGACATTTACGATCTTCAGAATTTTGTAACTTTTGCGATTTTTTTGCGTTTGGAGGTAATTTTTTTATCAATCTTCGGTGCCCATCGGTTTTTTGAAATTTCTTACCTGTGTGTAACTATATTCAAATTTAGAATTTGACACTTTTACTTTAAAAATATAGTTGTAAAATTTTAAAATTATTTTGTGCTATACATTCAAATTTTTTAGCCCTAATCACATTGCCAAACTTTTAAAAATCATATTAAAAAACTGCAAAGAAAAATCGTATATCGAATGGTTTCGTATTTTTACAATCTATCTATCGGCCGTAGTGATGGCCTAATGAATTTAATTAAAAAATTTAGTAACTTAAATTCATATCCGAAAATCTCACCAGCACAATAATAAGTTTTGATAAAAATTCATGCTTCTGGTGCGACAAGTCTGAGATAAATATTTAATTTTGGACTTATAAAATTCTTTAAACAAAACAATGACTATTTACCATATCCAGGCATGACTTTTTCACATAATTTCCCGGTGAAACCGTCTGGACATCTGCAGCGATCGCATTTCCTCGGATCCGTATAACCTCCTCTTTGGCATTTTAAAAGGATCGGACAGGTTTCTAAAATATTTAAATAAATTATGAAATATTTAGAAAAGCGACGGTCAAAAACCTTCAATTTCAACAAAAGCTGTCCAATGTTCAAGATTTTTGCAAAATTATAACGCTATAAAATCACTTTCTGCTGATGCGCGCTTGGCAAAAGATTAGCTAATCTCTAATCAACGTGGAGATCAATTTTTAATTCCTTCCGCTTTGATTCCCACGGAAAATCACGAATCGAATCCGCCAATTGAAAGCAATATTACAATTCTAACGTTTTCAGACTGGGAAGAGAAACTTATTTCTACAGCTTAGTAGTTGAAATGTTTAGTGCTAAATCTATTTTTTAGAAAAAATCTCCTTATTCTCTACATACTTGTCAGGTATAAATCAAATTTAGAACGTAATTTTTTGGCTACTAAGTTTTTTTTTACAAATATTATTAACATACATACATCTATTGTTTGATTACAAACTGTCAATTTCTCTGTTGGCTTATTCTGAACTCCCGACTACTAAAATAATATTAACAAAAACTTAGGAACTCATTTATTCAAAGTTTATGAAAAAGAATTATTAAAAATTATTAAATTTTTAAGCTTCTGTATATTCCTGTTTTTTTTTTGACAAAATTAAAAAAATTAAAAAATTAAAACAAAGAGTACTTTTGCAGTAGATTCTATTCATAAGACGAATATCGTTGAAAGACAATTGGTCTCTTTGACCTATAGTTCTTTGGTAATCTCGGATTTTTGTATGAATAGTGAACAAATGATCGAATTTCGCGAATGCCTAAAATTGATCGCATTAATATTTTAATTTAATTATTAAATACATACATAACAGAAAATAAGGTGTTTAAAACTACAAGAATTGGAAATACTTTGACTGAAACTTAGTAAATATTTTCTAATAAATTTTCTTAAAACTTATTAAGTAATTTCAAAAAAAAGTAAATAAAATTTCCTGTAGACTAATTCTAAATAAGCGTCTTTTACTGGATACAAGAGAAGGTACAAAAAGAAAAAAATAAAATTTGAAAAAATCGTAGTTTTCTTAGTTTATTTAGTTTAAACCTATATTTAATTAAAATTGCTACAAGATGATATGTTTCAATGAGTTGAAGTGTATTAATATATCAAATTGTGCTAAATAAATTTTGGTTTTGTGATTAAACGTCGTAATAGTTAAAAATCATCACTAATATAGTATTTTCGTGCACAATTATTTGGAATTAGGAAAAATAAAAATTGAAATTTGTGCTTTGAAACTAATTCTAAATCTACATAGGTTTTTTTTAATGTTATGATTGTAAAACTATTCAAAATTTAAAAATTAATTTTAAAAAATCCATTCCAAACTTTTAAATAGAAGAATTTTCTGTAATTGAAACATTAAAAAAGTGAAAACCAAGCGCGCCAGCAGCGCCGTATCTATGAAGCGGCAAAAAACTAAAAAATCTCAAAAAATGCTTTTGCTTTTGAAATATTAAGACGTATCTAAGAAATTTTGAAGAGAATGGGTCGAGATATTGAACCAACAAATATTTGAAATATTTAAACCATAAAATGCACTATTCGCTCGCTGTTTCTCAATTTTCCCCCTACGTATGATTGGCGCTAGTTGTCATTCTACCCTCTTCCTACACTAAAAAACCCTTACTTGTCAACTGAATTTAAAATATTTGCATTTTTTTATGCTGCTTTGATCAAGAGAAACGATGAAAATAAATTTCAACTAAAATACATAATTTTTTTTCTGGCAAAAAAATTTGTTTGGTTTTGGACA
>JASAMX010023541.1:0-11066 GCA_030248175.1 Microlaimidae sp. YZB2_3 | reverse complement strand
AATCGATGTATCAGGCCAAACTAATTTTTCTTAAGGACTCCCAATTCCCATTGTTCGTGGCTTTAGGTTCCCAAAAATTTTGTATAGATCCAAGTTTCCTGTTTGCGGCTCTAAATACTTCGTACCACCCACCGTCCGCGTTTTACACTGGAACGTGAGACGCCATATACACACCGCGCCTTAGCGGAAATAATAATTAACGCAAAAGGCTAATAAAAATGCCACAATTCAGATTTTCATTAAATCATTTCCGTTCCGAACTAAAGTAAGGAGGGTTTAAAAAATAAATAAAACTATTTTACACTTTTGATACTCTAAAAACACTTGTTGCAGCAAAAACAATAACGTCAAGAATAGTTGCAGCAAAAACAATAACGTTAAGAATACGTAGCAAAAAATTTACAATTGTGGGATAAATTTATTTCTTGTTCAAGCATGGCTTTGGCAAGATAACCTCCCAGAAGACTTTTAGTATCTAAAAATTTAAAACCTAAAAATTCCAAAAATCTAAAAACACATCTAAAAATCTAAACGCATCTAAAATTTTTCAAAATTTTTAGATGCGTTAAAACTCTCAAAATTTAATCTCAAGGGGCTTTATCCCAGCCCGGGGAAAATTTCTCGTTATCAAAAGGGGATTTAAATCCATACTTCTTGAAAAATTTGAGCTTGCTTCTTTACAAAAACTTGTTGAAAAATTTGTACCAAAACAAGTCAAAATAGACATTTGTTTTGTGATTAAAAAAGTATAAAAATCGCATATAAAAAGTACACTTACTGTTAAATGAACTGAACCTTTTTTAAAAGTGCAATCATAAACAAATGAGTTTTGAATTTAACGAAAATAATAAAACGAAATGAAAATATGTTCAGTTGTTAAAAAAATTATATTTTTAGTTTTTCAGCAAACATTTGAAAAGCCCAACAAAAGATTACGGTAAGTCTAAAGTTTTTTTAAAAAGAAAACAAATGGAAAGGGTGTGGAGACAGTAAAAGAGCTTTGTTTTCAAACGCTGGAATAACAATTTGTCGAGAAAAACAACCTAGAAAATGATGACAGGCGCATTTCATAAATCATTTAATTTTCCAAGCTAATTTTTCTGCGATATTTGAAAAAAAACGAGAGACGCTATCGAGACCAGAGGTCTGCTTCTCTTCCCTGATCCGTCCGAAATTTGGACTGAAATTCGTAAAATTAATTGGCTACCGGGCGCGGAGCAACTGTCCCTCCTATTATTAGCTCCGAAAATGTTTTCGTTTCGCGAAAAAAACCCTGTTATCCCCTCGTAAAATTTGGCATTTTTGTCGGCTTTCCGTGTTGTTTTTCCCCGGAGCAAAAACTGAGTGGTTTCAGCTGTTCATCCACTCCCGGCGGCTTCTGAAGTTTTCAGACAAATTGACTGCCATTCCGCACTTGAAAAAACGAAAACTAACCCGATCTCGGGCGGAGGGGGCTGTAGAAACAAGGCCTCTATCTGCTTCCGATATTTGCCGTCGATTTCGGCAGAGATTTGCTTTTGCTTTCAGTATAGTTTTAGAACTTGAACAAAAACAAATAAATCGTGTTTTTTTACCTCAGTCTTTTTTTTAAGTTTACAAAAATCGGTAAGCTTGTGACGTATTAGAAGAACGCAAGTCCGCTGTGAAAGATCAAACCTTAACTGAGACACAATTACGTTTTTATATAATTGCCCTATTACTATATTGCTTATTACAATATTATGTACATAGTATTGCTTTGTGTAGCATGCATCTGTGAAGCAAATGCGAAGTCATAGTCTTTGTGCGTGCTAGGAAAATTTTAAGGGAGTCATTAGCGATTTCATTATAAAATAATAAAAGAGCAATTTTAAACCAAACATGTTTTGTTTGTATTTTAATCAGCAACACAATGGTATTCTTAAATTTTATTCTTTCATTGTTTTTTTACCTGATAATTGACACAATTATTTTAGAATTTAAATTTATTAACCCCAATTAAAAATGCATAAAATATGATATTTTGAAACCACCATTGCGTGTTTCGTCAAAACTCAAATAAAATAATAGTTTGACTTTTAACAATGTGTGAATATTGCACAAGAGTTATAGGTGCTGAGGTTTATTATGCTGATTTTTAAATTTTCATTTCCAAACGCAGGACAAATATTAACATAACAACGCACTGATTTTTAAAGAGGTTAGTTTTGTTAAGGAATTTAAGAAGAAGAAGAAGAAGAAGAAGAAGAAGAAGAAGAAGAAGAAGAAGAAGAAGAAGAAGAAGAAGAAGAAAATTTTATGTTGCAAAAATTGCAATTTGGTAACGTACTATTATCTTACAACACAGCATAGGTTTACAATAGTTATAAAACAACATAAATGCTACAAAAACTGTCTTTATGTTATTGAAAAGATAAATGTTGATTGTTTAAATTAACAATCAACAAACCAAAAAACAAAAATTACAAAATTAACAATTTTTACGACTGTTTTACACCGAAATGACTTGTGGGAAGGCGTTCACAAATGACGTTTACACCGTAAAATGTCATTTGTCGTGGTGTGAAGGCGTTGTCACTTGTCACTTCAATGTGAACTAAGCTTTATTAAACTAAATTGAAAACTTTAAAAATTAGCTTCGGTAGTTTTATTTACAAACTGGAGTAACAAATTTTCACACCTTAATTTTTGCACCTTAAAGGTGCAGTATACTAATTCATGGTGTATTTTATTTTACGTTTTACTTAGTATTAATCGATGTATTAGGTTACAATGAGAAAAAAATGTATTACACCAAAAATTAATTCTCAACGGTTAATGAGTTATTAACAAGATTACTCCTTGGTTTTTTTCGATTTTGTTTTTTCTGCACCATTTTTCAAAAGAAAACATTTTTATTGGACGAATATTAATAAAACTTAACAGAAATCATGCTAGGATAATAAAAAACTTAAGTTTTAAATTTGGTTCAATTAAAAAAATATTAAATGAGTACTGTGATTTCAAAAAAAAAAATAATTTGTGTTTTATAATTGGTGTGTTTTTTGGTGTGTTTTTGTTTGCTGTTATTCTGTTATTATTTGTTAGCTAGTTAAAGTTTTACTTTAAAAAAATATAAACTGCCCATAAAAAAGACATTTAACTTCTTTAAGTTTTAAATTTTGCAATTATAAAAATATACAAAAACACACCATAAACCAAACACCAAACATTTATTTTGGAATATCATATTTTTAAAATGGCATTATTCATCTAATATTTTTCGTAATTGAACCAAATTTAAAATTTAAGTTTTTTGGCACCATAGCATGAATTCTATGAAGTTTTGTTAATATCCGTGTGGTAGAAATCTTTTGTTTTAAAAAATAGTGTATAAAAAACACATTGGAAATAACCAAGCGGTATTCTTGTTAATAACTTTTTAACCGTTGAGAATTAATTTTTGGTGTAATACAATTTTTTCTCAGTATGACCTGATACATCGATTAGTATTAATTAAACAACAATAAAAAATACACCATGAATTAGTATACTGCACCTTTAAAGCAGTTGTTTATTGTATTTTTTCAGCAAACAAAAATCGTTTAAATAAAATAAATAAATAAAATATAAATTGACTATTTAAGACAAGAATAGCATAAAACAGAACAAATTTTTGAGTTTAACAGAATGTGGATAATGCGATTATTAGGGATAAAAGTGTGACACTCGTGTTTAACAAACGCGGCCATGCGAAAGACAACCAGTGGACATACGGGTGTCATCGTGACGGATGGGTGTTATTGTAACGGAAGGATGTCATCGTGACGAACGGGTGTCATTGTGACGGACGGGTGTCATCGTGACGGATGGATATCATCGTGACGGACGGGTGTCATCGTGACGAACGAGTGTCGTTGCGACGGACGTGTGTTATTGTGACGGACGGGTGTCACGGTTAGCTTTCAAACCCCTGTTTCCAAAGAAATTTTGTTTTGCTGGCTAACTTTCAAACAATTTTTCAATTAATACCGTATCCTTGACAAAAAGTTAAATAAAGAACATAAAACAGAACAAATGCTTAAAAAAAATAAAAAAAATAAAAAAAAAACAAGGAATGTTTCACTGTAATAAAAATTTATATTATATTGGTGCATCGCTTTGACACAAATTAAGCCAACCTAAAAAAGTCAAATTTAAACCCACTTTTAGTACAAAAATACTGCCAAAACCAACTAAAAAAAGTCAATTCGTCAAAAATATTGAAAACAAAAAAAATTGCACTCAATTAAAAAGGATTTCGAATTTTGAACTTAGAGATGGCGAAAAAAAAATCTCTCGCCCTACTCAAAATCTTCTACTCTGTTGTTGGAATTCCTATTGTAAAAGTTCTGAACATCCTATATAAACTGGGCTTCAATAGATAGATAGTAAGAGGGCGGTACGCTAGTGTTAAGGGGCCCTGGTGTTCAAGCCTGCATTGGGCTCATTACACTCTGCCCTGGAACCACCTAGGAGTGGTTTTCCTCAAATCGTTTTGATTCTTTTATGACTCGTTTAAAATCAGCAACAGACGCCCCTCAACAAACCAACAACAACAGTCCGAGGACTGTTTTTGAATCTAAGGGGTCCGCGCCAAAGATTTTAAACCTTATTGCTGACAGTGCATAGCACTGCTCCAAGAAGTGAGTAGCGGTCTCTTCCTTCTCTTGGCAGAGTTCGCAGAGCCCATCATCATCATTACTCCAATCTTTCTTAAGTGAGCTTTGAAAGGACTATGTCCAGTTAAAAACCCAATGACAAGGCGTAGCTCCTTTCTTTAGAGACCAAGTAATTGCCTAGCTCTGGAAATATTTGTCTCAATGACATACTTTTTGGTATGTCGGCATGCGTCAAGATTCTGCCAGTATCTGACATGCTGAGCCATAATCCATTTTTGATGGATGATTTTGCAACCCCAATTGATGTTCCCACATGTAAAAGTGGGCCCATAAAGTTAGGGTTTGTGCCTTCTTTAGCAAGCTTGTCAGCCTGCTCATTTCTTTCATGGCCCCTGTGTCCAGGTACCCACAGAAGCTTCACATCATTTTCTCTAGCCACTCTGGTAATCAAAAAAACGGGCTTTGTCCCATCACTAAAAGAGTATTTAAGCAACACTTATTTCTCTTAAGTCTTTTGTGTAATTCTAAAAAAACGTTATAAAATAACTTTATTCTGCATAATAATTCCAAACAAATCTAGAGCAAAAAAATTATTTTTTTAAATTTTGTTTTTAGTTTAATACTTTAATTTATTTCTTCGTTTTTAAAAAAATATGGTCACGATGACACCCGTCCATCACGATGACACCCGTCTGTCACGATGACACCCGTCCGTCACGATGACACCTGTCCGTCACGATGACACCCGTCCGTCACGATGACACCCGTCCGTCACGATGACACCCGTCTGTAACGATGACAACCATCCGTCACGATGACACCTGTCTGTCACGATGACACCCGTCCGTCACGACGACACCCGTCCATCGCGATGACACCCGTCCATCACAATGATTGATACCCGTCCCTCACGATGACACCCGTCCGTCACAATGACACCCGTCCGTCCGCTGGTTGTCTTTTGCATGGCCGCGTTTGTTAAACATAAGTATCACACCTTTGTCCCGGATAATATATTATACACCATTGGTTTAACTAAAAAAGTTGTGAAATGATTAAAAATACATAAACTATAAAAAATATAAACTATGATGATTAAAAGCGGATATTCAACTTTCAAATCTATATTTCAATCTTATTTGTTTGTTAAACACAATAAATAAATTTTAAAAGTACTTTTGAATTAAATGTAGTTTAAACTTGTACAAGAAAAATTGCATTGTCGACACAATCAAGCGATTGATTTCACATACGCCATACGCCCTATTTTAAGCACCCCTTTCTTTGTGCTTAAAACATTATTTTTACTTCCCGCACTTTATCTTGGACCGATCATCGGGCCACCTGACAATCATAAATTTTTGGGTTTTGTGTTGGCTCAGCTGCTTTTGGAACTACTACAAATTGTTATGGATCTTCTAACACTATCTCTTTAATGGACCGTCAAAAGACACTTCACTACACCAGATAGCGCCACTGTTGTTTATAGTGAGTCCTGTCAATTATGACACCCTCCTAACTTTCAAATTCACTCTATGCTTTTGCAGAAGAACATAAATCACACTCTCAGCGCACAAAACAAAACAAATTTTCGCTTTAAATAAAAGCCAAAGCGTGTATAGTGCTAGGAGCAGCAAAGGAAACTTTTTTAGGGATTTTCAATTAATTAAATAACAAAAAAATCTTTACAGTTTCTATCCTATTCGACAAATCTGTATTATTTTTTTAACGAACCAGTATCCTTATGTAAATTTTAAACAACAATTTGTTGTTAGTCATATGAAAACAAAGAAACAAGTCAGGATTTTAAGGACCCTCAAAATGTCTTATAGTATTCGTCATAACGTCATATATGTTTTGCTCTGGGGGAATGGTTGTGGGAGGAGCTAACAGAATCATTTTTAGCCAATAAGTGCTTGGGAAAATTAATCTCCAATGGATGAAAGATCTTCTTTTTCATAAGCAATAATTGGCTAAAAGTGATTTGTGATTCTAATACGTTAACACTTTGTAAAGAATATTAACACTGAACGTTTAAATGGGAGGGTTTTGACTATCGTGTTTAATACAGTGCAGTGGTGGCGCGCAATACCCTTTACGGATTTGCAGTCGTGTTAGGGCGAAAAAATCCCAAATTAAAAGATATGTGCAAGGCAATGTAGTAAATTCTGTAGATGATTGGTACAAAAATGATGTGCAGGAAAACAAAAACTAACCTAAAATAAACAAATCGGCGGTCCCACCACGAAACAAAATGCCTTTCAAATACAATTCATTGCAGTAATTTTGAAATCTGAAAGACTACAAGTAATAAAACATTAATTTTAAACATTTAAGTGGATGGATATATTAAATTAATGCATTATAGAACTCATTTATTTTTAAAATTATTTTACAAACTTACATATGAAAACACGTCAGGATTTTAAGGACCCTCAAATGTCATAGTATTTGTAATCACGTCATATAGGTTTTGCTATGTGGAAATGGTGGTGGGAGGAGCTAATAGAATCACTTTTAGCCAATTAGTGCTTGGAAAAATCACTTTTAGCCAATTAATCTCCAATGGATGAAAGACCTCCTTTTTTCATAAGCACTAATTGGATAAAAGTGATTCTATAACGTTATAATAATAATAACAATAAATTTACAAACTATAAATCAGATTAATATGCTTTTCGTGTATATTTCGGTTTATACTGGCATATTATATATTTTACAAAAAATACGTCAAGGACCCTCAAATGTCATAGTATTTGTGATTACGTCATATAGGTTTTGCTCTGTAAAAATGGTAGTGGGAGGAGCTAATAGAATCACTTTTCGCCAATTAGTGCTTGGGAAAATCACTTTTAGCCATATAATCTCCAATGGATGAAAGATCTCTTTTTTCATAAGCACTAATGGGCTAAAAGTAATTCTATAACGTTATAATAATAATAACAATAAATTTACAAATTATAAATCAGATTAATATGCTTTTCGTGTATATTTCGGTTTATACTGACATATTATATATTTTACAAAAAATACGTTCCCAATGCAAAAAATTGTTGGGTTATTTTAAGCTCCCACCTTTCGCCCCGCTCCTTTTTCTTCCTTTTTTTGATTTGGCCGAATCGGGTCCCTCGAAAAAAATAGGGAATCGGGTCCCCCGCAAAGTGAAAGGGATCCCCCACATAGTGAATCGGGTCCCCCGCAGAGGAATCGGGTCCCCCGCAGAGGGAATCGGGTCCCCCTCAGAGAAAACGTAAACAGTAGGTCATTCACAAATAACAAAGTTTTGCTGTTTATAACATAATAACAAGAATTTATATGTAACAGTGAAGAAATGTAAAACTTAGAAAATGTGTTTAAGATAACAGATCAATTTCATACCGTCACCTCAGAATTTTTTTAGCTTTAAAATGTCATATAGTATTCGTGATCACGTCATATATGTTTTGCTCCGTGGGATAGGTTGTCGGAGGAGCAGCGGCAAAACAGGGCTTCAAAATAAAGGTGGGAATATGGCTAAAAGAGTGCCGCGCGGGCGGGTTATTAGAAAGGAGGGGGGGGGGGGCGCGATATTAGACATAAATGCGGGCGTCCCTTTGTGCGCGCGGTGTCCTTTGATGCGCACGGGATTCCTTCCGTTTAGAACAATGGATTTTGACCAGGGTGGTGCAATTGCAGAAATATTTCTATTCTAAGTTTAAACTGAAGAAATACGGTTTTCTATAAAGATCATGATACAAAAAGCGAAAAAAAAAGAGTGAATATGACTGTATATACAGTCCATTAGTACCGCAGTAGGTGTACAATAATACCTAAATTGCAGTGCTAACAAAAAAAGTTTGTGTATTCACTAATGCTTTGAATGGAACAGATAAGGTCAGAGTGTTTTGTAGTATGTTATGTACATATTTCTGAGAAATGCACACATGAGTTTAAAATACATAAAAATCAGCTTTATTTGTTTAAGACAAAAAATCAGGAATCTTTTTTGAAATTGATAGGGATCGACCGGGGCCCCGGCCCCGGCTTGCCCCGGCACTTTTTTGACACCCCGGCTCCGGTAAACGCAATTTTCTCTACCCCGTCAATTTAGCTGTCAAATAAGCCGGGACATACTGGGGTAAGGACCCCTAAGAATGCAAAGTTTAAACTGCTTCTTAACATTTTTGACAGTGATAAACATATCAAATTTTATATACAGAGTTAATTCAATCACTTTAATATGAGTATATTTATTATGCTTATATATTAAGATTTTATCATAGGCAAATCAAACCTAGCTGACTTTGATGATTTACACTATTGAATCGACTATTTAACAATAAAACCATTTAAAATTTTTAGCAAAAACAGTTTAACAATAAAGATTATATACTATATTTTCTTGCTCAATTTTATTCAAAAACTTAATGTATTATCGGAATTGTTTTTGGGTTATATGTTTTTGATAAATCTCAAGAAATTACAAAAGGTTGTGCAAAATCACAAAAACAATTTCATTGAAAAAGCTCACGTGACATTGATTTTATAATTTTAGACTTAAGATAAGGTAAGATAAGATTCCCGAATTTTCGTCTTCTATATCTCGTCTTTGAAAGCTCGTCTTTTAAACATATAATCTTCGGAAAACTCGTGTTTTCAGTGCGATTTTATAAACGTATTTTTACAAAGTTTTTATTATTTAGTGACATGAATGTAAACTATTTTTCATCCTTAAGCCCAAGAAAACCCCAAAAATAAAGCTGAATTTTACTATGATAAACTTTTATTAAATGATTTTTTCTTGAAGATCGAAATACTACATAAGCCTAAGCCAAACCCAAAAAAATTAAGCAAAATTTTATTGTTGTAAATTTCTATTTAATGATAAATATGTTTTTGAATTAAAGAGTAAACACCCCAGTTTTTCCCAAGTCTAAACAAAACCTAAAAATTAAGTGGAAATTTATCGTTTGGGCGGAAAATCGCTTTTTTGAAAATGCATTTACAAAATCCTATTTAAAAGACGAGCTTTCCGAAGCCGAGATGTAGACTACGAGATGTTGAAAGACGTAATGCAAAAGACGAAAATTCCGCACACGGATCAACATGAGTAAAATTAGCAACTTGAAGCAAGCTAGAAAACGAACGTAGTCGCTTATATTTGCAATATAATTATTTTACTTTTTACAATTTAAAATAAGTTTTTTTAATTTAAAAAAGTGGTAATAAAGCTTAAAAAATGCTCTAACAATTTAAAAAAGATGCATTTTAACCCTTCTTGTATGTTAGACCGAAAAATGTTGAATAGAGGCATGTAATTGAAGTTCGAAAAAAGATGCTTCTTTAAAATAACATTCTTAAAATTTAGGGTTAAATTTCGCCAATTATTAGCATATTCGATTTATAAATATGAAGAAATTTCGTAATATAAAAAAATTTGCTATCAAATTATCAAATTATTCACAGTTTTTTCATATTGGTATCCAATTATAATGTTAGTCCCTTTAACACGTTTTGCTTTTTTAATCAAAACATACTCCCTGTATAAAATTGCTTTAACTCCTGCTCTATTTGCTGCTTTATTTATAGAGCATTCTGTAAAAGTAATACGAATGGTTAGCGGGATTAAGTATAATATTGTTTTAAACTTGAATATATTGCTAAAACTTACGTAAAAGTGTATAGTGTCAGACCTGTGCACGGTTTTAAAAGGCCCCCCCCCCCGCTTTATTGGAGGATTTGCCCCCCCGCGGAAAAATGAAAAAGTACCCAAAAATTTCTATTTAGCCTATTTCAATGCAATTTAAGCTATTTTAGACCTATTTTTACCTTATTTTCGCTTTTTTTGTCCTTTTTTTTCCTTTTCCTTTCTTTTTTTCTTCTTTTTTTCTCTTTTTTTTTCTTTCCCCCTGCTTGCCCCCCCGTTTTATTGGCCCCCCTGTTTCAAAAAATTTGCCTCCCGTGCCCCTTTACAAATTTGAATTTTTTTGAAAAAATGACCAAAACTACCACATCTAAAAATTTATAGCCTGCCCCGGCCCCGGCCGGGGCAAAATTTTCTACCCCGGCACCGTCCCCGGCAAATCCAAATTTCGCTAACCCGGCCCCGGCATCAACAAAAATCCTGCCCCAGTCGATCCCTAGAAATTCAGTTACAGTTAAGGTACAGTACAAAATGTACTTCTGTGCTACGTACGAGAGAACATAATACAAACAATATATCTGTAATGTAATAAAATATCAACTAATTTAAATATTTAATGAACGACTGTTTACGTAATAAAAAAACATACACCTCATATGAGAAAGGGGACCCGACTCCCTTTGTGGGGGACCCAAATCCCTTTTTCGATTTTTTATTACGGGGGACCCGATTCCCGTTTTTTTATGCGGGGGACCCGATTTCCGTTACCTTTTTTTCTATTATAACTCTGTAACAAATATTAACACTGTACAATTTCCAAATTA
>JASAMX010023540.1:0-15332 GCA_030248175.1 Microlaimidae sp. YZB2_3 | reverse complement strand
ACTATGTGTACGACAACCGTATTTTCTCTAATTAACAAAAAATGTTCTAATATTTCTATCTTAAGCAACGTTAAAAGCATAAGAATTTGAACGGCCGCCTTGGACCGCCTGACCTACGCATTTTCAAATTTTTTTTGTAACTTAGTATTCTAAAGAAAAAAATTAAAGCTAACCGGCCCTGACTACTAATGATCTCTGCCATTTACAACCAAATTTAGCTCACTAGAACTATTACTAAAAAAATGAGACTTTTACACTTCGTTGTTTTATACTAACACTTTTATATTTTGGTTTAAATGATAACCTTTTAAAATTCAGCAAAGGACTTTTTGAATTGTTCAAAAAACAAGTTTGGATCGTCCAAAGAATCACTTTCATTGTTAGAAGACAACATTGGCTTGTACGAAAATCCTTTGGATTTGTCCTTTGGACAAAGTGTGAGTATGTTTAGAAATTTCCTTTGGACCTTTTTCTTTTGGATTTTGTTTTTTACATTTTGTCTTTTGACCACTTTGGACGAAGTATAAACCACAGCCTTAACAAACACTACTTATGGATTAAAAAAACCATGTAGTGCACAGAAACATTTATTATATTTTTAGAGAACACTGGATCCTGGATGTTTAACTTCAACAAACAAATCAACTATCAGTCCAAAAAGTCCAAGTAGCTATGATAAACATATTGTTGGTTATACGAAGAATGCATATAAATATCGAATGTCCAACTGTGTGTTAACCTTTGGGGTTTTTTCTCAAAAAAAAACCGCTGCAAATTCGCAGAAGGTCTTTCGCGCCAGTGCTACACTGTGTTAAACTCCGCGTCCGCGATCGTCCCGACGCAAATTTTAACACAGTGCAGCACTGGCGCGACAGAGCTTCTACGGATTTGCAGCGGAATGAATCGGAAAAGATTAAACAACTGTTCAAATTATACGTGGATTATTTCTCAGTGTGGATTTTTAACCGTGTAAAAAAAATCTGCTAAGACCTGAGGAATAATCTACAGCTTGTGGAATAATCTACATGAGGTTCTTTTTTTGTAATATTGTAGATTATTCTACATTTTAACCACGAATTCGCAAACAAAAAACTTTGATGAAGTATTTTTTCACGTAATGTTGTAAAATATGCAACGTTATTTGTTTGAATCCGACCTATAAAAATTTTTACATGTTAATAAAGAAATATTCCGAATAGTTTAAATTATTAGACAGTATTATGTAGAAAAATTACATCTATAATTTTTTAGTTTGAAAACAAAAAAAAAACTGCGAACGTAAAATTCTTTTTTGAAGTTTTTTTCTATGGAATGTTGTCCAGTATTCTAAGTTTTTGGTTTAATTTTACGTATAAATTATTTTATACGTTAAAACGTGAAATATTTTAAATAATTTAAATAATGCGACAGTATTAATGCCTAAAAATTTCATTTTGGAATTTGGCGTTCACAAAATTTTATTTCTATAATAAAAAATATAAATGTGGATTTTTCAACATATAATTAGGATAATTGTTTAACACAGTCAAACATTCTCTACTCTTATGCATTCTTGTTTACATTTACTAAACATAGACAAAATTTAGAAAAAAAGAACTAAGTTCAGATATAACGCATCATGACGTTTTAATGGCATGTAAAATATTTATAGATAGAACAAAAGTTTTTTTATAATGTAGATCTATACAAAAATCAGTGTTTATTTAAATGGGAATTTAAAAACGTAGCTTTGAAATTTTAAACTTGAACCATAAGACTGAGGGTCTATTGGTAAATACGCGTTTTTAATAATGATCCTTGGCTATCCATTGAGCTTAGTTTATGCCTTCCCACTGCAAACGTAAAATTCTGAATGAGATTTTTTTATTAATTTTTCTACAAACATTATGTTGCCAAAAATTCTATGTTTTTTTGTTAATTTTGACGAATTATTATTCTACATGAACATGTTAAAACGAAAAATATTTTAAAAAAAGTAACCGACTCAAATTTGGCCAGCCTTAATTTCGGCCATCGGTCGTTATTTTTGCCTGCGTCATATAATGAAATGAAGTGTGTATGGCTAGATAAATGATATAACTATTTATCTAGCCATGCGCAGTTTATTTCAGTTTATTAAAATAAGAGCCAATGGCCGAAATTTCGGCTGGCTGAACTTAAGTCAGCTACTGTGCAGTATTATGTGGAAAAACTCATTTAGATTATTAAACCAACTGTAGAATATTCAACAGGGCGTGGTAAATATTTTTACCTGAGGAAAAATCTACACTGTGGATTGATTAACATAAAATAAGAAAGATCTGTTTAACACAAAGTCGTAAATTTTCTTACTTTTAAGGCTTTTTACCACTGAAGTCGCAACTGCCAAGACAAGCGACGCGTTTCCACGTCAGGATTTTAAAAACCCTCAAAATGTAATATAGTATTCGCGATCACGTCATATATGTTTTGCTCTGTGGGAATGGTTGTGGGAGGAGCTGTTAGAATCACTTTTTGCCGATTAGCGCTTGGGAAAAAATTGGATCTCCAATGGATGAAAGATCTCCTTTTTTTCTCAAGCCCTAATTGACTAAAAATGATTCTATAAGGTCATAGTTCTGTGAAGGTTTTTAACCCTGAACATTTTCCTTTTAAATGGGAGGGTTTTGACAATCGTGTCGCGCGCGTTTACATCATTACGTCGTCATTGTTGTTGCGGTGTGAACACGTTCATTGTCAGCTGCCACTCCTGTTTAAACCACTCTTTATGCATTCTTGGAATAATGTACTTGTGTAAACTGCACACAGAAACGGGGCTGCCAAAAAAATTATGCTTTGAGCCAAAAAATTGATGCTCTAAATAAAAAAATTAGTTTTGGCCTAGGGTCAGGCTTAGGTTAAGATTCAAAAAACTTTAAAAAGCGGTTTTTTAATTCATTTAACTCCAAGTTTATATCAAAATCATTCATAAATATTTAACATTTAGAAGGATCCGGAAGTACATATAAACCAGGACCGGGTTATGAAACTTTAGAAAAATTTGCTCAATTAATAGAAGAAGAAAATTTAGTAAGTGTTTTTAAATGTTATTCTAAATCAGCAATTATGCACAATTGCAAACCAACAATTAAAAAAATGTTGGTAGTTGTACTTACATGTAAGAATTAAATATGCTTTCATTTTGAAATTATATGCATCGGTTTATTTAAAAAAGTTTTAACTCAAAAAAAGTATCATTTTTTTGTCTACAAATGAATCCGTTTAGCAAAATGCTAAAAGTGCAAAACGCAGTATATTTTTTTAAACAAAGCGTCATATATAAGCATGGGTATGAATTTGTTTTTGTTTTTTTAAAAAAATGTTTTGCTTCGTTTATTCTTCCACTTGAGCACTAAAATCGAATATCGTCGTTACTACGGCAAAATGAGCCACTGTCATTATAGAATACACGTGACTGTGACTCATTCTCTTGTTAATAGAGTCCTATTTTAAATTTAAAATGAGTCACAGGCACACATATTTTACACGAACTGTGGCTCATTTTGCCGTAGTACCGACGAAATATTGTAGTTGGTTTGCTTAGTTTTAAATTAAAGTAGGGTAGTGCATTTAATTTCGGCACTTTTTTGTTTTTCCGATGTAACTTTTCACTGTATGGCCCGATTTTCATATTTGATAGCCCATTTTGAAGCTTTTACGATACTGCGTTGCTTCACAAAAGTTTTACTGTACGAAAGTAGTTTTTTACTTAATTAAATCAGTTTTTAAAAAAATGGAAAAATTGCCGAAATTAAATGTGTGCATTTAATTTCGGCATTTTACAAGCAATCGATTCTTTCTCAGTCAAAAAATCATCATTTTCAAAAATTTAACAGCCTATCATTATCTCTAGACAGTTTTCTTTAATTTAAGCTTCTACTTGTTGTTCAACGTGTAGTTGGCAAAAAGTTACAGCTAAAATGCCAAATGGTATCAAAATGAGCGAAATTTGGGAAAAAAGTGCATTTAATTTTGGCACTTTTTAAAAGGACCCCCTTAATCGAGTTTAAGTGCAGTGCTATGACCCCTACACATTTCAACATTGTCTTTTAACTATTTACAACTACAATTTAACACCCAACCACTTAATTCAACCCGTTTTTACCTAAAGCAATATGTGTGCCGAAATTACACTATTTTATTTTATAACGATTGCTCACCACAGACGCAACGTAGAACCACGGGGACTAAAAAGAATTTTACGTTCGCAGTTCTTTTTTTTGTTTTCAAACTAAAAAATTATAGATGTAATTTTTCTACATAATACTGTCTAATAATTTAAACTATTCGGAATATTTCTTTATTAACATGTAAAAATTTTTATAGGTCGGATTCAAACAAATAACGTTGCATATTTTACAACATTACGTGAAAAAATACTTCATCAAAGTTTTTTGTTTGCGAATTCGTGGTTAAAATGTAGAATAATCTACAATATTACAAAAAAAGAACCTCATGTAATTTTTATTCCACACGGAACATCATTCTAAAGGTCTTAGGATATTTTTTTTATTTAGTTAAAAATCCACACTGAAAGAATAATTGACTTATAATTTGAACAGTTGTTTAATCTTTTTTGATTCATTCGCCTGTAAAACTGTAGAAGCTCTGTCGCGCCAGGTGCTGCACTGTGTTAAAATTTGCGTCGGGACGATCGCGGACGCGGAGTTTAACACAGTGTAGCACTGGCGCGAAAGACCTTCTGCGAATTTGCAGCGGTTTTTTTTTGAGAAAAAACCCCAAAGGTTAACACACAGTTGGACATTCGATATTTATATGCATTCTTCGTATAACCAACAATATGTTTATCATAGCTACTTGGACTTTTTGGACTGATAGTTGATTTGTTTGTTGAAGTTAAACATCCAGGATCCAGTGTTCTCTAAAAATATAATAAATGTTTCTGTGCACTACATGGTTTTTTTAATCCATAAGTAGTGTTTGTTAAGGCTGTGGTTTATACTTCGTCCAAAGTGGTCAAAAGACAAAATGTAAAAAACAAAATCCAAAAGAAAAAAGTCTAAAGGAAATTTCTAAACATACTCACACTTTGTCCAAAGGACAAATCCAAAGGATTTTTGTACAAGCCAATGTTGTCTTTTGAACAATCTAAAGTGATTCTTTGGACAATCCAAACTTTTTTTTGAACAATTCAAAAATGCCCTTTGCTGAATTTTAAAAGGTTATCGTTTAAACGAAATATAAAAGTGTTAGTATAAAACAACGAAGTGTAAAAGTCTCATTTTTTAGTAAATAGTTTTAGTGAGCTAAATTTGGTTGTACTCGGCAGAGATCATTAGTAGTCAGGGGCCGCTTAGCCGATTTTTTCTTTAGAATACTAAGTTACAAAAAAAATTTGAAAATGCGTAATGCAGGCCGGTCCAGGGCGGGCCGTCCAAATCTTGACGCTTTTAACGTCGCTTAAGATAATAAATATTAAAAAAACATATTAGTAAAATCAATTATTTTGAAAAAAAAACAAAGAAGTTATCATAATAAATAAAGTATATACTTTAACAAAACGCAAAAATCACGTTCATTTAAACTTCCTTGTTTTTTTTAATCATAAAAAACATTTCGTGAAGTTGTGCGTTAAAAAACCAGTTAACGTTTCAAGTGGATCAGCCTCAAAAGGATAATCAAACCAGATAATAAAAAACCAAATAACAAAATAATATTGTTTATTTATTTCGCATGAAGCGGAATACGCAAGGCCGATGTTACTTAGCTAGCACTAACTGAGCAACCAAATACTACATATAACAAAATTTACAAGCAATATTATCACACTGCAGCGTGTCTCAGTCGGGACTCGATCCAAGAACTTTATGCAAGACGTAAGATCTGCCAATGCGCCACAACCTCCATCATCGTGTGAATTTCATCAGGCTGAAATTGGGTAGTGAGTGTGGTCTACTATAAGTAAAATTGCCGTAGCTGCGACTTTCACCCTTCTGCAACAGTTGATAATAGCTCGATATTTTTTCGTCGACAAAATCGACTAATCAACGCAATGGCAGCAGAAACCGTGTCTCGGCAGTGTTACAACTTTTCTACCGACGGTAAAAGTGGAAATGCGTTTACATTCTTACAGTATAACTCGCCCGCGAGAACCAACGGCCAGAAGCGATTGAAATGGTTTACACTGTTCAATCGTTGCGTAAATTTAATATATGATAGTAGGCGAAAAATCAATCACGCCCACGTTTGCAGCTACGAGTTTTTTTTACCTATAACCACTCGTTCTCTGAGAAAGTATTACGTTTAGGGACGTTTTAAACCCGTGACGCAAAGTTTATCATTTCACAACGGTGGTACATTTTCTAAGCTAGATGTCTACTTTTCTTTCGAAGTAGACTAAAACTACTAAAGTCCTAAATATGTCTTTTTTTTCTTATTTTAGTGTAATAAAATTTCTGAAACCAATCAACTTTTCACATTGCTGTAATCCTCAAAAAACGTTTAATGTTTAATCCTCAAAAAACGTTTATATTTGTATAACAAAGCAAATTTGGTCTTGCGGTCCAATTTTTAACCCGTGGAGTTTACAGTTTGACTGAAAATAGTTGTAAAAAAATATATAAACCGGATTTTTAAACCCTGGTACGAACATTTTCAAGCTAGAGCTATATTTAAATAAATCTTCGTTATTACTGTATTGAGTCACAATTCCTATAAATTTAAAGTTTATATACAAAGCCTTTAGAGTAGTGATACACAGTTCCGGTTCCGCGTTCCGGATGTTCCAGGGAAAATTTGGAATTCCGGTTCCTGTTCCGGATTTTTGGAAAATCTCATTACCGGTTCCGGTGTTTCGGGAGTACGGCAGTTCGGCCCTTCACTACTTTACTTTAAGTCATTTCAGATTAGTGTTGTAAAAAGTATTGATTTTCGATTATTTTAAGTAAAAGTAATTTAAAAATTTTAATTTAACTAAAGTAAGAGTAAAAGTAATTTTTGTGATTTTTTAATTTAAGTAAAGTAGAAGTAAAAGTAAGGGTTAAAATTTTATTTAACTAAAGTAAAAGTAAAAGTAAGACCTATTGTTTTAAGTAAAAGTAAGAGTAAAAGTATAATAAAAGTATTTTGAAATGGAGCAAAACTTTTAGTATAATAAAAGTATTTTGAAATGGAGCGAAATTTTTAGAGATCCAGAGCTCTGTTTTAAATTTTTTTGCTTATTTTATGCATAAATTTTCGTTTTAATAAGTTTATCGGTCTAAATAAATGGTTTTTAGCGTGTTAGCATCTTGAAAAACTTTTTTCTGTCAATTAAATTTAACAAGCATAGGGAATTTACTCGTTGAAATTACTTAAATATTACTTAAATTAATTTAAGTATTTGCAGGAAAAAATCCAAGTAAAAGTAATTGAAAGTTTAAAATTTGAGTAGAAGTAAAAGTAAAAGTAAGTGAAATTTTAAATCTGGTAAAAATAAAAGTTAAAGAAATCCAAAATCCGTTACTTTTATTAGTTTAAGTAAAAGTAACTTTTTACAACACTATTTCAGATATGTACATAGCTACGTCAGCATTTTTGTTGAAATTAAGATTTGTGTTGGCGACATTTATAAGTTGCAAATTAAAATGATATATGAGCAGAACTGATTATTAATAATTCTTTTATCAGGCAATAAATAAAACAAAATAAAATATAGACATATAGCCCCTTGTATAAATATAGAATGAGTCACAGTCACGGGTATTTTTTAAAGATGTGACTTATTTTGCAGTAGTAACTATAAAGTATTAGTTGTAGCTTGCGAATTAGGGTCGTTGAAGCTGTAAGGAAAATTGGAGTTAGAATTTGAAGCCCAAAACGTGAAATCGCTAAAACATATTCCTAAGCCTAGTAAAAATCTAAATCTAACCCCAAACCATTTTTTTTAATTATCAGCTCCAAGTTTCTTATTTTAACGGCTTCAAGCTTCCAAAATTATTGAACGGTTCCAAGTTCCTTGCTGACGTTTTCACCTAGCTTGCATCGGTTTTGTACAAAATTAAAACTCCGGCTTCATTTACCTTTTTGTCAACAGATACATTATTTGATTTCCTATCATCAGTGTTTTTTTTCTTAGTTTTGTTTTGCTGGGCGTAATATATGCCGAATCCAATTATGAGAACCAGGAAAAACAGAAAAACCGCAGACATTTTGTTTTACCCAACCGCACTGTACAAAATTTAAAAAAAGTGTGAGTAAACCATATTTACAAAATTTTATCCGTCAGCAAGTAATTGAGTTAATGTTGAGTTACTGCCACGTGACCATCGCTGCGACAAAAGAACAATCAATACCAAATCAATAAATCGATAATTTGAGAGGCAGATACTGCAAAGCGTTTATCATTATAAAGCAGTTCTGAACTTCTTTAGAAAACAATATGTTTGCATATTAGCTTATCTACGTTATTACAAACTAATGGCGTGTTTTATTGGTAAAATTTTTATCCATGCGCACCAAATTATTTAGTGACATAAAACTTGAAAAGGGCGGGTTTTAATTAAAAAAGTAAAGATTTTTTCAAGTTTAGTGATTAATTTTTAAAAAAAGTTTTAAAGTCACGCTGGTCAAAAAGGATAGCTCTATACGCGTCTATAATTAGCTATATTTTCTTTGCGTATCACTCAGTGAATCACAAAGGGGTAGAAGCAGATGTTACAGTTGGCGCTCACAGCCTTCAGACGTATTTTGTGTTTAAGGGATCAAGGCGACAAACGGCACAGGGAAATATCGTTAGAGAAAATAATGGGCGGGTATTAAACAAATAGCGGTAAGCGCTTGCAATATAAAGACGCTATTTGGACGGCATCCGCAGAGTTATTTTTTTTCATATAGAATTATTTCGGTTTAGAGCGCTGCCTTTTGACCAGCATAAATTACACAATCTAAAAAAAATTTTAATGAAAAAAATGCTTAAACAAGTTTCTTTTAATTTCAAAATTTTTTTAATCAGGGGTCGATTCTGACGCGCAGTTAAAAGTTATCCCAACATAACTTTTTTACGTGCTTAAGGATGCCAGTGAAAAATCAATTTTATCCACGTTAAAGTCGGGATATATGTTTTCTATTGTTTTAAGGATAATAATTTATCTAATTTAAGAGGTGAATAAATATTTTCTCCCCTAGGATTAATTTAAAAAATAAAACACGCGCATTGACTAACTGACCATTGACTACGCGCATTGACGCAAAAGAGAAAAAAGAGACTAAAAAAAAGAAAAAAATGAAAAGATAAACTTCTACCCCCAACGTAAAATCCATTATTAAAATCACTAGAATTTTTTACTGAATTAAAAAATATTGAAACCAATTTTTTTTTAATTTTTTTTTTCAAAAAAGCGAATATCGTTTAAAGAAAAAACCGTATATTAATTAGACATTAAGTATTAAAATCAGATTAGATTAGAAGTTTTAACTCGTTAAAAAAATTTTACTTTAATTATTGCATCAAAGTGATTGAGTAAGAGAAACAGAGAGAAAAAATGAAATTTACAAACAGATACATCTACATCTTTCCGTTAGTTGGTAAACAAATGGCGGCAATTATTTTAGAAATTTGAAATTTAAGAGTTTCGTCATCAAAAATTACAATGATCAATATAAAAATGTCTGTTCTCTATACAAAGTGCATAATGTGTATATATTGTGAATTATTGTGTTGTGTGCTTATCAAATCTTTATGTTAATTTAATATAATGTTAGTACAAAATGAGTATTTACACAAAATGTATTTAACATATTAATGCACTGTGAAAAAGTTTTCTGCTGTAACATTTTTATTCTTTATTTTATTAAATCTGCCCATATTCTCTTGTTTTGGTTTCTAAACATTAAATATATTAATAATATTATAGCAAAAAATTAAACCACTAAAGCTATTAAAAAACTATACCTAATATACGTGGAGTTACAAACTATTAAAAACTTTTAAAAAATCGCGGATTTCAAAAGCTTATATTTTTTCCAAAAACCGTTAACAAGAAAGTATTTTTATATAAAAAAATTCGGCTATTTTTTTGTTTAAAATTTTTGCTAAAGAAATCGCAGTTATAAGCATTTTCTTGTAAAAATTTGAAATTTTTTATAGTTTTTGTATTTTTTTAATATAGTGTCAAATGTTTAACATAAAAAATGCGACTTCCCACATATTCATCCTTTACCGCAAGTCTCTAAAACAAGTATTAAATGCACAAGACATCTTATGTTCTAAAAAAAGTTATACAACACTAAAACCAATTAGTGTAAAATAATCGCATTTTAGCAATGATTTTTTAAAGTTTTCATTAAAATAGGTGAAATGATATTTAAATATAGGCGAAAATTAAACCGTTCTAACTACGAGTATTTTACGTATAATTATTGTTTTGGATTACATATTTTTAATTTTACGCAACATAATCTATAGCTTTCATTCAATGTGAAAATGTAATGTACACCACCTTAAGACCAATGGGAAAAACAAAAAATAGGACACACTGTTTTTTTGAGTGTATAAAAACACAAGTTTTACAAGCACATTATAGGTAAACCAGACGTGGGTAGTGCAGCTGTGCATTAAATAAAAAATGGGGATCATGTGATAACCAACCAAAACAAAGCCATTTATCATGATATTTAATCATCAATTTATAATAACCATAACTTTCAATTTACTGCTTATTTTACAACAACAGTGTGCACCAACCACATTGGGATTGCCTATAGTTTGACAGCTGTAATGTTACTGATTTGCGTCAACTTTTTTAGTTAAGTTTAAAAATTATGCTGGTTGTCACCTGAAGTTTTCTTTACAATTCTAGTCCTTATTTTACCAAATCCACTGAGTTTTGTTTTTATTATGTTTTTATCCCCACTCTTTTGTAAATAGACCACGATTACAATTATCAATGCTTTTCTCTTTTTTATTTCGGGGGTGGGGGTAAAGGTTGGGGTTCCGGATTTTTTTTTTGTTTTGCTTTTCTCCCTTTTTATCCTTTGGAAACTCGTCTTTGGGGGATTTGGAGGCCCTTTTAAAAAACAAGTTTCTCCACAATGTATTGAAATATATTGGTTATATACCCATTAACTAAGCTTGTACTAAGGTTTTTACCCAAACGTATTGAGGAACGAAAATGGCGCACAACACCAGAAAGACTTCAGTGACATCTGATATTGAACAATTGCGATCAAAGGTATCGGACCTCGAGCTGGAGCGGGAAGAACTTCTTAAAAGAATTAAAATTCTGGAAGAAGGTCAAAACAAAGCTCCAGTTCCAGCCATCGATGCTGACATGATTGCCAGTATCTGCTCCAAAGTCATCCAAGAATTATTACCATGGATGGAGTCAAGAATGAAGAAGGCTGAAATCCAGAGGGAGCATTCAACAGTAGCGGTTGTGGCTGGCCTAAACGAATCCACCAACCAACAGGAAGATCACGATAAAGCTCACGCTTTGGTGGAGGAAGTAATTGACAACACTAGCGAATTAAACAAAACGGTTGTCGATTGCTTCCGGATAGGAAACAAAATCCCTGGAAAGCCAAGGCTCCTTAAAATAAAATTTGTCAACAACGCCACCCGGAACAAGTTTGTTCGTTCTAATGGCAAACTTCGCAAATCAGAACTTTTTAAAAACATATATCTAAGGCCGTCACTTACTAGTGACCAGCGCAAAGACCAAATAGGACTGTTGGCCAAAGCTAAGCAGTTTCGAAATGAAGACCGAAAAGTCTTTGTCCGTTATAGTGATTTTGGTGAACCATATTTGTATGATCTAGATAACAACTGCATTCTGGAGATTAAGGGCCTAGACAAAACTTCAAAATAGGATGAAGTGCAACCCAGTTGCTGTAAAATATATAGTAAAAATAAAAATTTTAAAATTTTAAAAACTGTAGAAACTCTCCAAATCATGTCTCTAAACAGTAGATCACTTTTAAATTACTTGAATGAGTTTGAGCTCTTAATATCTGGAGCAGATGTTAACTACGGGTCCCCTGATGTGATATGTGTTCAGGAGTCCTGGCTGAGTGAGCAAATACCAGATCAATTAATAATTAAAAATTCTGATTACAACCTACTTTGTAAGGATAGGACTATTAGCAAAGGGGGTGGGGTATTAACACTTATAAATAAAAACATAAAATATAGTGAAATTGTAATTGACAAGAAGTATCATAATTTAGAGATAATAGTGACTGATCTTATTATTACAAGTAACAAAATCCGTTTAATTAATGTATACAGACCTCCTAACATTAAAACTGAAGATGACATGTTATTATTAGATTTTATTAAGTTTTACACAAATAATCATTCACATACAACTATACTAATAGGTGACATGAACTTACCAGGAATAAAGTGGGATTCTGATAAAATTCTTAGCAACTCTCAAAATGAATCTAAATATTACACAACATTTCTACAATTAGGACTCTCCCAACTAGTTCTTGAGCCATCTAGAAAACAAAATTTCTTAGATTTACTACTTACTAATGACCCTGAGATCTTCAATAAAGTACAGCTGGCTGCAAATTTTGGCAATTCTGATCATGCTGTAATTTGTGGTGAAATAAACTTAAATCTATATAAAATAGTCATGAAACTGAACACTTGGTACCATAGGTGGGCAGCCTCTCGGATTTTTGGGGGGGGGGGGGGGGGGGGGGGGCTCAAATTTTAGGGGGGGTGTCCAGCAAGACCCAAATTTTGAGGGGGGGTGTACCCAATATTTCCGCGCTGCCTTAAAATGAGCTTAAAACGCGTAAAAAAAACGTAAAACAAGCTTATAAATGCTTTAAAACTGTGTAAGATTAAAATAAGACCTTATTGCAACTTATAAATTTTATTTTTTTAATTCTTTTAATAATAATGTGCAATGGCGCAGTCAGGATTTCATTTCAGGGGCGTCGGTCGGTGGGGGGGAAGAAAAAGTGTTGTCAACGCGGCGCGAAGCGCCGCCGCCTGCGCCGCGTAGCGGCGCCAGCCGACGCGAAGCGTCGGCCGGGGGGTCTGGGGGGTGTCCCCCCAGCCGCCGGAGGCGAAAATTTTTTAAAATATATACTAAAAACGGCTTAAAAATCGTCTCCTGGTGATCGCGTGAACATACATTTTACTTTTGTTTTTTTACCTAATTTCTACATAATTTTCTGTGATCTTAAAAATTCAGTCAGGGGGGTTCGGGGGGAACAATGCCCCCCGGAGGAGAAAATTTATAATTTGAGGCGCTAAAATACACTAGAAATTTTAATTCCAAATGATACTAATTACAAAATTTAAGGTTTTTTATAGCTATACTATACATTTATAACATGTGTTTAAAACGTTAAAAAAAAGGATAATAGTGTTTATAGTAGTTTTATTAAACATGTATGCCTTAACTACTGAATGGGATAATCGATTTGCAATTGAAAAACTAAGATAAATTGCCAATTTAAACTGCCCGCGTAGAGGGGAAATTTAAACTGCCCGCGTAGCGGGGGAATTTAAAGGTAATAAAAGGTAACTAACGGGGAAATAAGGTAATAAACACTCCGCGCGAAGCGCGGAAAAATTTTTTAGTCCTTTTATAACACTTAAAAATTTTTCTTTGGGAGGCGAATTTGGGGGGGGGGGTGTCCCCGACTACCCCAAATTTAAGGGGGGGTGTCAGCAAAATCCGAAATTTTGGGTGGGGGTATAACCCCCCCAACCCCCCCCCTGCCCACCTATGCTTGGTACCTGACTTTAAAAATGCAGACTACTGCAGCATAGCCCTGTTTTTAGCTTCTCAAAACTGGGATTTAAATTTTAAATATTTAAATACAGTCCAAGAGTACTGGAATGAATTTGTAGCCGTTTTAACAAAATGTATTCAATTACATGTGCCTTTAATAAACAAACATAAAACATATTCTAAGAAAAAAGTTCAGTATCCAAAACATATTTATAAACTCCAAAATAAAAAGAAAAAATTGTGGAAAACTAGACATAGTAACAATAATTTTAAAAATCAATTTAAAACAATTTCAAAACTTTATGCAAATAGTGTCAAAAAGTTCAAATCAGATCAAGAAGAAGAGGTTCTTAAATCACATGATATTGGTCATTTTTATAAATATATAAACAAATCGCTAAAATCCAAGGAAGCTATTCCTCCAATACAATGTGTAGATGGTAGTTTTGAAACTGAAGATTCTGAAAAAGCAAAAATTTTTGGTGACTATTTTGCCTCTGTCTTCACCAAAGATAATAATAACTTTCCATATTTTGAACCAAAAAACAATCAAATACTTGAAAACATAAATTTTACTGTAAGAGATGTTTTAAAATTTCTTAAAAAACTGCCTAATAAATTGTCTCGTTCTCCTGATGGCATTCCTGCTCTTTTTCTAAAGCGATTAGCAAAAGTTATTGCAGAACCCCTTTCTAAAATATTTCAAAAATCTTTTGATTCAGGTGAACTTCCAAGTGATTGGAAAATTGCACTTACTACACCAGTGTACAAAAAATGTGCAAAATGTCAAAAAGAAAACTATCGTCCAATCTCTCTTACATGTTTTTCTTGTAAAATAATGGAACAGATTGTAAAAGCTGAGCTTTCTATCTTTTTTGTAAATATATTATCTCACCTTCAGCATGGTTTTAAAGATAAAAGCTCAACAGTTACACAACTTCTTGATGTCTACAATGATTGGACTTTGGCTTTTCAAGGTAAAAAATCAGTTGATGTAGTTTACTTGGATTTTGCTAAAGCTTTTGATACTGTATCGCATCAAAAGCTTTTGTTTAAATTAAATAAATATGGTATTTCTGGTAAGCTTTTAAAATGGATAGAAGCTTTTTTAACTAATAGAGAAATGAAAATAGTAATAAACAATACTTTTTCCCCTTCATACCCAGTTACAAGTTCAGTACCACAGGGTTCAGTTTTGGGACCGTTTCTCTTTCTTGTTTATGTAAATGATATTGTCAATTGTGTCCAAAATTCAGAAATTAGACTTTTTGCAGATGATGCAAAGGTTTATACTAGTTTTTCAGACTCAAATGATAATCAAATTAAATTACAAGATGATCTAAATAGAATTGCCCAATGGGCCCAAGATTGGCAGCTCAATCTATCTGAAAATAAGTGTGAAGTACTACATTTAAATATTTGTAAAAATGTGCACAAAACGGATTATTACTTAAATAATAAGAAGCTACCTAAAACTAATATGGTAAAAGACTTAGGTGTGTTCATCACTAGTGACTTAAAGTTTTCAACACATTGTAAAAAAATAGCTAGTAAAGCTTTAAAAACAGTAAACTTAATTTTTAGATGTTTCAAATCTCAATCCATTAAAAACTATCT
>JASAMX010023539.1:0-21436 GCA_030248175.1 Microlaimidae sp. YZB2_3 | reverse complement strand
TTTAGGTTGTACTTCGTTCAGTTACGTACTGCTCAGCGCAGATCACCAGGGGACGATTTTTAAGCAGTATTTAGTACATTACTTTAAAAAAATTTCGCCTCCGGCGGCTGGGGGGACACCCCTTAGCCCCACCCCCGGAAGACCTTTCGTGTCGGCTGGCGTCGCTACGCGGCGCTGGCGGCGGTGCTTCGCGCCGCTTCTGCGCCAATTCCCCCAAATGAAATCCTGCCTACGCCACTGCCCTCTAGCCTAAGACCTCCCACAGATTTTGAAATGACATTTACCCGGGGTAAACACCCCCCTAGCTTCGGTGACCGTGTTCATCTATGTGTACTACTGGCCACCTATGATTTTGGGGGTGGGTGTAATTTCGTATATTCTCAGATTTCCCTCGCCTCCCAGATAACTTTTGTAATGTCTAAGTTGTAAAATGAAACTGAAAACAAGATATAAATAATTTACTTAAATATTCTCTTTGCGTGAGAATCGGGAAACTTTTTTGTTCTAAGATTATTATGCTTTTAAAAATTGTCAAAGTTTTTTGGTTTAACTAAAATTTAAAAAAGAAGACAATAAAAAAGTGACATTCGCTTGGTCCAATATGAAGAAGGAGAAGATTTCGTACGGTGAGTCATGCTATAGACTGCCTAAAAATTCAGATTTCCATTAACGTCTATTGGGTTGAATTTTTTAATTAGGTTAACCTATTTTTGAAGAAAAAAATCTTTAAATTCATAGGGCTGAACTGAATTCGTTTTATGATCCTAGCAGAACTTATTTCCTTAACAGTTGGTTTTTATTTGAGTAGCCTACATAAAAAATTAATCAACAATTGTTGAATAATTGAAAATTAGTGCAACGTAAAAATTTTAAGTGAAATTCAACAGAAAAGGAACGTTACGTTTTCCGACGATGGAACATGGGTAACATATTTCAACGACAAAACGTATCTTTTCGCCCCAGAATTCTCCTGTTCAACTTGTAAAGAGAGCAATCTGATGACCATTCCCAACCCCGCATTAATAGTAAGTCTTTTTTTTGCTTTTTATTTCACCAACTGTTTTTTTGCTCATGTTTTTATTAAAGTGTTAATTTTAAGTTCAACCCTTATCTTTTTTTAAGGTGCGCAGTCAGTTCAAAAAGATTAATATGTTATTAAAAAAATTTATGTTTTAAAATTAAAATGAAACTATTTCGTATTTGAATTCTTATTGGTTTTTAATTTCGTTTTTGGTTATTTTAAACAGCGATAACAACGCGTCTGTTCCAATTAAATTACTCCTACATTTAAAATCTTTTTTATTTTAGTGCATTGCCAATTTTTTTTTCTGTTGTGACGAATTTTATAACACTAATATTCAAGCAAGAAAAACATTGGACAAAAATTCTGTGATACATTATTTTTTACATAAGAACGTAATATCGAACCTCTGTTTTTCGAAGCATGTGCTACAAATTTTTTACCACTAAACTTTTTTCATACCTTTTTTCATTTCAAACTATTTGGTGTTTTTCATGTAAAAAAATTTTTTAAATTTTATATTATATTTTCTTGTATTAAATTATGTTTTATTTCTTTTTTAGTGTTAAAAACCAAATGTCTTAAATTAAAATGTTACCTAAAATTTTAGAGAAAAAACCGATTTTAGAGAGAATTATCCCCAAAATTTCATTTTAAGCCCTTTTAGTACTATATTCGCTAATTTAGAAGTGCTTTCCAATAGGTGGCTCGGTTTTTTTTGGGGGGAGCAAATGACTGGGGAGTAAACTCAAAAATGGGCATTTTGGTGAGTGGGGGCGGGTTAAATCCCAAATTAGGGGGGGGGGTTAGAAACCGAGACACACGGAAGATACCCACCTATCGTTTTTTTCTGGAATGCGTTCCCATATCGTTTTTCGATTTTGAAGGAAAAATAGGTTAAAAACACTAATTTTAGGTCAAAAAGCCCTATTTATTTCAATTTTTAGTTTTTTATTGCTTAAAACATTCATTTTGACCTCCAAACTTAAGTTTGGAGGCAGTTAGAAGTCATTTTAAAGACATTTTTTTCTTCATATCTTTTTTTCCAAAATTCGGGGGGGGTTAACTTTTTCTCCCCACTTCTTGAGTAAGGGAAGGTTAGACTCACTTTCTCAGAATTTGGGGGGGTTAACCCCCCCCCCCGTGCCCATGTATGGAGTAAACTCAAAAACATTTTTTAAGTATGAACCAACCTTTAATATCCAAATCAATTGCCTGTAATGTGGGTAGGTTAACCTACCCGCGGTTAAAACTTTTTTCTGTGCTTTGCTACTATTAGAAGTCGTTGTTTAATTACTAAAGCACAGAGGTCGCACTTTGATCTTCCTTGCTTAACAACAGTCTAATTTGCTTTGCCTGTTATATTTTTTATTTGAAGAAAACGTTTAGAAATAGTAATTTTTTAACAGGAAAGTAACGATTGATCATTAAAACGAACCAAACATTTTTGTGAATCTTATTTTTGATTTTACAAAAGATTGCGATAAATTATTTTATTTATTTAGAAGTAAATAAATAACACGCTGTCAAATTGTATTTTGTTTTTATGTTGTTTTTTTTTTTTATTTATGACTGCTTAGGTTACTTAATGATAGCGAAGAAAACTTCAAATGGTTTTTAAGAAACCTAGCGGGTTAATCTTTATCAAAAATTTTCTGATTTCGCATTCGATTTATACAGTAGGACTGCGAAAAAAGTTTTCGTGATAAAAATGCTTGGGACGGCGGCGACCTTAAGGTATCTCCGGACAGTTTTTATTGCAGAGGGTTCAGTAGTAAATCAATTGCAATTAAGAGCAAAAATTACCTATTTTTATTTACACACAATTTATTTTTGAATTATTATACTTATAGAGTATTATAATATTTTAAGATATTCAAATGACGAAAATTTCACTAATTGGCGAAAAGCAGGCAACAAATTCTGTTTACAATAATGATATTTTTTGAATTTATGTGAAATAAATTTTTGAAATTATAAAAAATAAAAAAAACACATAAAAGCAAACAAAAATTGTGGCCAAATATGTTTTATGTGGAAATCGATCTCGGGACTTTTCAAAAATTTGACGACGCGCTAACCAACTATGCCGCTGCAACCATGGGATGATGAACTCTAAAAGCGGTTTATAAACAAACCCTCTGAAATTAAACGATAAAACGAAACGACAGAACTATTTATGCGTGAAAAAATACAAAAAATATTATGGATTTCCAAAAATTATAAATTTCAATAGAAATATACTATCTGGAGCTTTAAATTTTACCAAATTAAATTAAAGAATTGAGTTTAAATGAATTGAATCGAATTAAAGTTTCACCGAAATTTTGCTTTATTGGAAGTATTTTCCCTAATAAATAATGAATAGTGCATATTTCTAAGGGTTTTAAAAAATTTCGTTCGTTGCTATCCGATTTTTAATATCAATTATTTCAACTATTGCCAATAATATAATAAATATGCACTTTATAATCGTTTCGTGCTATTTTTGCCTCTTTTACACTCAAATTAATTTTTTATGGAAATATTTCTGCCTTTCACGAGATCTCGTATGACAAAAATCGCGATTTTCCATACTTAAGAAAATTGTCCGAAGAGACCTTAAAGCAGTTGCAAAAAGACAAAAACACCGTTATTAATGTCATTATGCTTTATTTTGACGCAAGGTGTCATGGCAAACTTTTGCAGGCCACGACAATCAAAACCCTCCTATTTAAACGGAAATTGTTCAGTGTTAATATTCTCTACAGAGTTATTACAGTGTTAAGGCTGGTTCATGTTCATATTCATGTAAAAACGTCCTTTGGACAAAGTCCAAAGAACAAACACAGCGTATAAAGTATGTAAAAACGTCCTTTGGACTTTGTCCAAAGGACACTTTCGCTTTTACACAAGTATGAACCAGCCTTTAATATTCTCTACAGTGTTATATTTATCTATCTATCTATTCTCTTACAGTGTTAATATTCTCTACTGTTAATATTCTCTTCTCTGACATTATAGAATCACTTCTAACTAATTAGTGCTAATGAAAAAGTAGGAGATCTTCCATCCATTGGAGATTAATTGGCTAAAAGTGATTTTCCCAAGCACTGATTGGCTAACAGTTATTCTATTAGCTCCTCCCACAACCATTCCCACAGAGCAAAACCTATATGACGCAGGCCTGTGCACTGCCCCCCCCCCGGGTTTTAAACGGGGGGGACAATTCCGAAACGGGGGGCAAGCAGGTGGGAAAGAAATAAAAGAAGAAAAAAGAAGGGAAAAGGGAAAAAAGGGACAAAAAAAGCGAAAATAAGGTAAAAAAGGTCTGAAAAGGCTTAAAATACATTGAAATAGGCTAAAAACTGCAAAAAATTGCGATGATGGCGTCATCATAGGTCAAAAATGGCGTCATAATTTTAGGGTACTTTTTCATTTTTTGGCGGGGGGGGGGGCAATAAAACGGGGGCAGCATTTCCAGACCGTGTACAGGTCTGATGATGTCATTACAAATACTATATGGCATTTGAGGGTCCTTAAAATCCTGACGTGGCGTTTCGTTTTGTGTGAGTTGATTTTACATTGTTTTTTCGGTGTGATAGAATATTTAATCTGTCTGACCTCATAAAATTGTAGAAAGACATAAGTGGAACGATTGATATTGCTCTGTTATGACGTTTAAAAAACGAATGGGAATGCGGAATTTTTCTAAATCCCGCTTTTACAAAATGTACGGAAATTATTCAGAAAAAATTTGTTTAAAAATTTACGTTCTAAAAATTTACGTTTAATTTTAAAAAAAATTTGTTTAAAAATTTACGTTTTTACGTTTAAAAATTTGTTTAAAAATTTAAATCGAAAAATAATTTCAAAATAAAGCATTAATGTTTAATAAACCGTATTTGCTAAAAAATTGAATCGTTTTGTTGTTAATACTTAAGTCATTGTTATTGCCGTTGTTAATACTTTAAGTCATTGTTATCAGCCAGGTTTAGTTTGCCTATACTCAAAATCATTATGCTTTTTATATTTTTAAAACTAGGAAAAAACTTTACATTAGTGTATTTCTTAATTAAATTGGTTGAAAAGCAAAAAGTATAAAAAAATTTTTTAGGCTTTTATTTGTAATTTAAAACGAATGTATAGGAAAATATCCATCCAGGAAAAATCACATTGAAATTCAAAATTTTTAAGCACTTGCAAAATAAATTAAGTAAATTTTCTTGAATTTCTAATAAAAATACATTCTTAGAATCTTTTTTTTTGCCTTTAAAATGTGTTTGTTTGCATTTTTGCTGCTTATTATGCAAAAACATATTTAAATACAAATAAATAAAATGTAGCAAACAAATAACAATATAGATGCAATATTCATGTAAATCGTATTAAATAAATCCTTAAACGGGGAAAACTTTCGAAAAAAGTTTTAAAAAACTTGTTTTTTACGTCGTCTATTCAAATCAAACCGAAACGGCGAACGGCAACTATTTTTTTTAAAATAAAACCAAAAGAGTTTTTTTTAAGAAAGCAAAGCAAATTTGACTACTACCATTAAGTATTATTAGTTATTAAGTTATTATTAGTATACCATTAAGTATTATTAAGTTATTATTAGTATTATTAACACTTTTCTACTATACCATTCGGTTATTAAAAACAACGAGCTCTAACAGTACATAACAACGGAAAAAAACTTGCCTAGTATGCGGCGGGTAGGTTAACCTACCCACATTACAGGCAATTGATTTGGATATTGAAACAACGCTTTAAAAAGGCCCCGCCTTTTTACTACGAATGACCAATCAGAAAGCACCCTTCACCTCCCTTCACCGGGAGATAAAACTTGCCTCATATGCGGGTAGGTTTCGGAGTACAGCAGCCGATGTACGTCAAAACTTTATGAAGGGTCCGGGAACCCCAAATGTTTGGAGGGGTGTCGGCAGTTTCGAGTTTTTTAGGGAGGTAAAGCATAACCTTCAGTTTCAACTTCAACCCTCTTCCCTTGCAAAAATATCGAAGTAACTATAGCAAAATGAGCCACAGTCATTATAAAATACATGTGACTGTGGCTTATTCTCTAGTTAATAGGGTTTTGTTTGAAATACAACCCTAGTTAGTCGCGTTATGTTTATACACATTGTGGCTCATTTTGCCGTGATGACGACGATATGATGTTCAGTCCAGGGTAACCTCAATCCAAATTTTAGAGGGATAAATGTTCCAGGATAGTCCTAAATTTTGAGGAGGAGAGGGGGGCTAGGGGTAGTCGGTACTTTCAAGATCTCTTTGCAGCATATAACCTTCCTTGGTTTTTTCTGCCCATATATGGGGTTTACATTTTAGCGGAAGTTCACAGCCCACCCCCTTCTTTGTAGCATAACCCAACCAAATAATTATCTTTCGGAATAAAACTTGGTTTTTGTTTTAGAGTGTGGCAAACACTATTACTGATATGTTTCCCGACAAAAAAGGGCTGCAAAGGGCTGCGGGTTTTGCATTTGCGGCATTGGGAGAACAGCCTTTTGTCACGAAACCCGTTGGCGAATTGATCTTTAAAGGGTATGATTATTTTGTTAAAGTATAGTGTTTTTAAAAAAATGTTTAAAAAAAGGCACCATCAAAAATAAGTGTGAAAATAAAAAAAATAGTTTTAAGATCTGTGTAAAAGTGTGAAAATTAAAAAAAAGAAGTGCTAAAGAAAAAAAAGGAAAAAAAATGGCTTAACTTAGTTGGGGGGACTAAGGTTGAACTACCAATAAACACAAAAAAATGTGAAATTAATTATTATAGTTTGCACTTTATGCTTAAGAATTCCGTTAAAGAACTGTGCCGTCTAAAATAAGTTTCTTTCTTTCAGATACAGTGACGTCCTTGTTAATTTGATAAAAAACGACTTGTTAGATAAACTACTAAATCTATCGCACATATCTTTACCAACAATGCCTGACAGAATCGGACTTTTTTATGGGGTAAGAAAACGTGCTCAAAAATTCATTTTAATGAAGCAATTGAGTATCAAACTTTTATTTTATTTTTTTAGAAATTTTCTTTTTCACCCTGTTGTTAATCATGTAAAAGTGCGTTGTAGAAGATAGTGATTCAAACAAATCGTATTTAAATTCACTACATAATATTGACAACCCTTTTTTTCTGCATATTAAAAATTTTTTTTGGTGTTTTTTTATTTATAACGTGTGGTGTTACGTGTTATTATAATAATATTATTATTGCAATGTTGGTTCTCTAATTGTTGCAAAACATCCGGAAACAAATAATGCGTAAAACTTAACTTAGCATTGAGTCATACAAGGACACGGTGCAAGAGTTAAGCCAACCACCCAACTTTGTAGAAGAGGATCTAACTCCCATCTCATTCCATAGCACAGTAAAACAGTTTTTATTGCCCTTAGCAATATCAGAAAAAATTATGCACAATGTGTTTTCTGTCCAACTCCAAACGAAGTTTAAGATTTAAAGCGACTACCTAGGTTTAAAAATTTTAATAAAATATAAAGCTCAACGTTACAGCAAAAAGTGCGAAGATAAAAAATTATATTTTTCCTATTTTATGCCTACCGAACCCCCTTCTCTTTCTTCCATTCAAAAATTTGTTAGGTAATGTTGCTTATAATGAATTTAAATCCGCTAAAAATATATAAACAATAAACAAAAGCAATGTATTTTTAACTATACATAATTGAAAATTTTAATTAATATATTTAACTCATCTGGTTAAAAGCTTAGTTCATTTTAACAATCGATTATTTTATAAAACACGTATATCACAACTAAGACACGCAGTATATCTATCCAAAAATATCTGGTTGTCTTTTGCAGTCGACCTGCTGTTGCTTGAGTTCCGTTCTGTACCGTTAGACACACCTCTCACCAAGGGGGGCGGCCCCATAGGTGTTTTTGGTCGGGTCCGCTAGAGGCGGGTCCAGGGGGGTCCGGACCCCCCTGGCTTTTTAGGAGGGGTCGACCCCGGGTGCGAGATTTCAAATTTAGGGGATGGTCGGTCAGGGGGTCCAATTTTTTAGCAAAATTTTTTTAACTCAATAATTTAAGTGTTTTAGGTCTAATATTGAATTTTATTTATTAAAACAGCCTATTTAGGTCTAAAAAGTGTATTTAAACACTGTTTTACTCTAAAAAACCGTGTTTTTGACAGTAAATAAAAAATTATACTTCCAAATTAGTCAGGAGGGGGGAGGGGGGTCAGCCTCGCTAGGGGGGTCATGCCGGACCGCTCTCGAACTTTGGGGGAGAGGGGGGGCCCTGAATTTTTTCTAGGAGGGGTCCAAAATTTTGGCTCTAGGGGAGGTAGACCCCTCTGTCTCCCCCCCCCCCAAAAAAAACACCTATGGGCGCCCCCCCCCTTCCGCCCTCTGATTACGTCCCTGGCTGTAGGTGTTGTGATCATTTAAAAACCGTAGTTTTTTTTGTACCAAATAATAACTTTCGTTAACTAACAAGCGAAATGACTACAATCTCTCTTACCTTGGGAACTTAGCAAAAATATTTTTCGATGTGTTTTTTATAAGCCAATCGTGTGTTTTAATTTGAAAATCACAACAAACACGATTGCTATTAAAATTTACAACAGCACCACACCAAGGTGGTGCAATAAATCTAGCCCACGTTTTGTATACATAATGGATCGCACCTGAAAATTTGTTTTGGTTGTTTGATTATGTTCGATGTGCTTCAAAGTTTTAACTTCGAACGGATGCAAAATGTCTAGGGAGTATATTTCTTAGATTTCTTATTTTTGTTGGTTAAGCACGCCTGTTTTTTTATTCAGAAAAATGCCACCAACGATTCAGAGTACCAGATCGACACCGGCACGCAACGTGTGAGAGATGTGGGCAAAATTTTAAGATGGAACAAAGCCGCACAATTGCCCGCAACCTGGTGGAACAGCTCCCAAGCCAGAGCCATCAACGGAACAGGTAAGAGCCGCAAGCAAGTATAATTAAACTAGTAGAACCAAGGGTGTGAACAGACGGACAGCCAGACATGATTTTTTTCATGGGGAGAAATATTATTACATTTTTCAAAAACTAAAATTACGGTTTTTCGAACACATTTTTTAACAAAATTTTTTTAACCTGAAAGGTTAAATTTTAAAAGGAGACACTCCTTTTTCACTTTGTTCATCATTAATGTTCAGTGTATGAAGATAACCAAAGAAAAATCATAACTATGGCTGTTGAAATTTTTTTAGTTGAGGGACAGTCAATAGAAAACATTTCTCAAATACATCTATTGTCCATTTTTAGTTTTTTAGTACATCCTTTAGGAGTTAGCAGAACTCACAAAATGTTGACTTGACTTGACTGTCCAACGTCTTCTTCAAGGCTTAGGGTGTGGTCAGATGACAGTACTGCAAATAGATTTCCACTGTTGACGGTCCATTGCAATGTCCGCACACAGAGAAATACAGTTTTAGTGCCACAGCCTGGCACCATAGGTGTTTTTCAGAATGGGTTCCAGCTCGGCCTTGGCCATAGCCCGCCAGGTTTTGCAGCATAAATGGGCACGGGGGAGTTAACCCCCCCAAATTCTGGGAAGGGGGTTTAACCCCCCCACTCAGAAGTGGGGGGGGGGAGAAAAAGTTAACCCCCCCCATTTTGGAAAAATGAAGAAAAAAATGTCTTTAAAATGACTTCTAACTGCCCCCAAACTTAAGTTTTGAGGTCAAAATGAATGTTTTGAGCAATAAAAAGCTCAAAAATGCTATAAAAAGGGCTTTTTGACCTAAAATTAGCGTTTTTTACCTATTTTTCCTTCAAAATCGAAAAACGATATGGGTAAAATGCACTCCAGAAAAAAAACGATATGGGTATTTTGCGTTTCTCGGATTTTAACCCCCCCCCCCCTAATTTGGGGTTAAACCCCCCACTCCGGCCCAACTTGCCCATGTATGTTTTGCAGGTGCCTCCGGGGGGTCGTTTCCATTGGCCTGACCTTTTGGGGGGTTCAAAAAGGAACACATTTGGAGCTAGACGGTTGCTGTCCATACGGAGGATATGGCCAAACCATCTTAACCCCTTTTTTTCACGTCCATTGAAACTGAAATCGGGTTCCTCATTTGTTGCAAGACTGTTCTATTTGACACATGGTCATCATATAGGATCCTTAGCAACGAACGAAAACAACGCATTTCAAACGTTTCTGCGCGAGCGATGTGGCCTTTATTGGCCATGTTTCGCACCCATATAGAAAAGTTGATCTAACCACCGCCGAAAACATGGATAATTTCACAAAGAGGCTAATTTCTCGTTTACTTCACAAGTTTCTGTAGAGGGCTGAAAAGGCGGCCTGTGATCTTGCAATACGCATACCTATTTCCAGACCTGTGCACGATCTGGAAATGTCCCCTCCGCTTTATTAAAGGATTTCCCCCCTCGCCAAAAAATGAAAAACCCTAAAATTATGACGCCATTTTTGACCTATAATGACGCCATCATCGCCAATTTTTTGCAGTTTTTAACCTATTTCAATGTATTTTAAGCCATTTTAGAGCTATTTTTACCTTATTTTCGCTTTTTTGTTCCTTTTTTTCCTTTTTTGCTTCTTTTTTTTCCTTTTTTTTTCTTTTTTCTCCCCTGCTTGCTCCCCCCCGTTTTATTGTCCTCATCATACACCTGACCCCAACCTTTTTAAGATTATCCATTTGATGACTTTGAATGCAATGCAAAGGAGAGATATTCTACGATAGTTGGAACCATAGGTGAGCTCGGGGGGGGGGGGGATTCTTGCTAATGGAGGGGGGTCCAGAGGTAGGAGAACAGCTGGGGGGTGATTTTCCAATCTCAGAAGGGGGTCACGTGCGGTCCGTGCCAAAGCAAAACATTTTAAACCATAATAACTTTAATAATTGTTCTTTTTATAGGACTAATACTACCCCCGTGTTATAAAATTTGTAAGGGTGGCATGATTGGAGGAAATTCACGTTTTTGGAAGAAAATATATATAAAAAAGGTCCTAAAATTAGGGAGGGGGGGGGGGTCAACTTTTTTGAAAGGGGGGGGGGGGGGGGGGGGGGGGCCCCCCCCGCCGGGGGGCCGAGGCCAGGGGGGGGGTGGACCCCACCCTACCCCCTTCCTCACCTACCCTCCCAACACCCACCCCTCCCACCCTTTTTATCCAGAGCTAGGGGAAAGAAAGGCCGGGGGGAAAAAGAGGGGGGTAAAAAATGCGGGGGGCACGGGGGGGCTTTTTGGAACGGGGGGGGGGCAAGCAGGGGAGAAAGAAAAAAAGAGAAAAGGAAAATGGGAAAAAAGGGACAAAAAAAAAGCGGAAATAAGGTAAAAAAATAGGGCGTAAATCTTTTAGGGTACATTTTAATTTTTTAAAGGCTGGATACTCCAATAAATCGTGGCGGGGGCGTATTTATAGGTGGCGTAGGTCTTTTTGTCTTCTTCTTTTTTTTTTTTTGGTGTGGGCCCTCTAATGCGTCGTGGTGTGGTGCGTCTAGTGCTCGCATCGCGCCCCCCCACCTCCTCCTATTTGCTGGGGGTCCCTCCGCCCCTCCAGCTGCTCTTCGTGGGTTGGGGTCGTTGGGGGACCTGGCCCACCTATTCTTGGTATGTTCGGGAGTGGTTCACCGGGGGCCGGTTGTTTTTCTCGATTGAGGTGTTTTTCGTTGTTGTAGTCTCTTTGGCGTTTCGGTGGGTTTTGTTTGACAGAATCTTCTGTGGGCAGCTGTTTTCCAAGCTGGGCGTTAAAATCGCCAGCTACTATAAGAAAATCTGATAGGGGGTTGTTAGAGGGGGGGGAGGAGAGAAAAAAAAAAAAAAAAGGAGAGGAAGAGGAGAGTTGTAGTAGTGAGGATTGAAGTTAGTTGAATGAGAAAAAGTAAGAAAGATAAAAAGTAAAAAAGAGTAATTTAAAACTAAAAAATTTGATGTTTTAAAAACTGTGTTTTTATAATAGTGATAAGTGCTGAGGCTCGGGGGGGGGTGGGTGTGGAGGTTGCTGGGGGGGGGTGCGGGTGTTTTTTTGAAAAAGGGGGGGGTGGTGGGTTTTTTTGAAGATTTGGAATGTTGCATTGGGAATAGTGGTGGTCGGAATGGGCGGGGGGGGGGTCGGGGTTGGGGTGAGGGGGGGGGGGAGGGGTAAGGGCGGATAGGTCTAGCGTAGGGGGGGGGTGCTTTGGTGCTATGGTAGGATATTAGGAATGTCTTAGAGCGGATAATGGTTGAAATGTTTGGAATGGTATTATATTTTTATTTGTTTTTATATATAAAGTAGTATTTGAGGTGGGAGGATTATATATAAGTAATAGTCTGGGAAATTGAGCTGTATGCTAGAATATATCTTTGTTTTATATGATGAGATCTTAAATGAGAAGGATGTAGGATTCTAGCTTTATGATCTTTTGAAGGATAGAATGTAAGAGGAATGTGTAAAATTAGAGTGTTAGTGTGATGTTAGTATATGGCGGCTTTTTAAGAGGCTCTTTCTGAGTATGTTGCTATGAATTATTGAGATATATATGTCTTTTATATATTGCATTTTGTGGAATGTGGTTGTTAGATAAGAAGTAGGTATGTTTTGTTTGTTAGTTAGATGAGGTTGTGAAGATTTTAGTTTTATGTCTTATTGAGAGATTTATGTGATAGGCTTTTAGAAGTCGTATAAGTGTAATCTATTAGCTATGTATTGCTAAAAAAAGAAAAGAAGGGCAATTATTAGGCCTCTAAAAGCTTTCTCTATACCTATCTTGCTTTGATATCTCTGAAAATAAATTTAAATTACAGGAATACTAACACGAGACAGTTTAGAACAAACCGTCTTAATCGACACCATAAAAGTATCGATATCATAGAAGTAGTCCTTTTCTTCATCTTCAGCAGAGTTTGTAGGCGCATAAACAGTGATAACAGTAACATTGAACGATTTGACAGAGAGCGGGACTCAAGCAAGACGAGCTGGGGAACCTACTCAAGAAAAGTTTTGCGGACCACAGGTGACATTAAAATGCCTGCTCCACCATGCCCTTGTTCTTTGTTACCCGAGTAAAGAAAGTGGAATTGGCCTAGTTTTGTACCAATACCGCTGGGTCAGGAATAGAAAACGTCAGAGCCCCACTACTGCCGAGTCTATGCTCTGACATGCAAGCAAACCAAATCCATTTGATAACGTCCTAATGTTTTTTCAATCAGAGACTCTGATTCAAAATACAGGGAGGTTCTAACGTTCCAGCATCCCAACTGTTGTGACTGGTTTACCAGATTTCTCATTTTGTTTCTTTTCATTTGTTGTACTTTCATCATTTTCATTTCTGCAATGTTTTCCGCGGGGGCTGCAAACCCACAACCTGCTGTATCCTCCAACAGGAGAGCGGGTCTCCTGGCAACCGCTACCAGTGTTATTCACTGGCCGCTCGCTAGGTGTACAGTTCAAATCCATTCCGGTCAAAGTTAAACCGCTGCCAAAAAATGAGACGCTTTTTCAAGATACTCCAGAGACGCCTCAGGTGGGTGGTATATGGTGTGGTTATTTTGGTTTTACAGAGGAAATCGCCATGTTATTCCTCCAACGATGATGCTTCGGATGTTTTAGTGTTCACTAGACAGGATAAGAATGGTTTTTGACAGCGCCATTTGTTCACTGTTTGCCCCCTGGCTTTTTTTAGGAAACGGAGGAAACCACGAGAAGGCAGGCCAATGGGTCTTTGCAGTCAAAGGCTAGGCACAATATGTTGTCATTTGTTAGCCCCAAATTTTAGCGGTTATTAGTTATCTCGGAGTAAGGTTTTTTTCTTTTAAAATAAATATTTTCAGACAAGATAATCTCTAATAAACTACCTAGTTAAGTAATGGATATCGCCTTTTTTCGGAAATCTAAGCTATTCCGATGGTCCGAAATAAGTAGTTTATACGAGGGGCGTAACCTTTTTTCACTTTACTTATAGGTTGAGCGACAACTTCATTAGGGAGGGGTGATTACTTTCTTGGACAGTGCATTACTTTCTAATGCAGACATTACTTTCTTCTCCTATGATTGCACTTTTTTAATAAAAAAACGAGCGCATTAAGTTTTTGGAATATCCTGGATTAAAAAAAATTTTAAAAATTATATTTTAATTATTTATATTTAAATGTCAATGTAATTTATTTGTAAATATAAATACTGTTATTTTATTTACTTTAAAAAGTACAGAGAGGGCTTTTTTATTTTTCTAGATGGAACTCTCTACAGTCCTTTTGTCACAAGAAATGATAAACCGCCTTTGTTTATATCTGATATTTGCAGGTTAGTTATTCTAACTTTGTGTATTTTTATATTGTTGAGGTCTTTTCGGACAGTTTTTAATCCATAGCGTTAAGTACTAAACGAGTCGCAATACAGAGTAAAAACTATTTTTTACTTAGATAAATTTATTTTTGAATTATTGTAATTATAAAGAATTTTTTAATATTTCAAAACGGCCGAAAGTCGAAAATTTGATTAACTGACGAATAGCAGAAAACAAATACTGTTCACAAAAAATATTGATGGTTTTGTTTTGAATCTATTATGAACTATTTAAAAAATCTAAAATACAATATTAAAATTAAAACGCCCCCTCGACAGTCCGTTCTGGGGATCGCGCCACCTTAGAGGTCGTGGTTGATCTGGTTATCCAAAACCGCCATTGCCACCCTAGTAAGTTAATTGCCACACAAGGACTTGTATGCATAGTGCCATAACGTGGAAGGGGGTCTAGGCCTTGTCGTGTGACCATTGCGGTCTAGCCTCCAAGCGGAGGTACAACATTGTTTTTTTCCAAAACATAAAACCTAAATAGATACGTTTTAAATCATCATAGCGGTGCAACTCTCAATTTAAAAAATAAAAAAAAACATTTGGATGGGTCGTTAACATTCATAAAACTCACATCATCTCCCTATAAATTTTTTATGAAGGTTGGGACTTTGAACCAAATTCTATCCCAAAACAGTGTTGATAAAAGCGTTTTGGGTGGTCAAATGGGTTTAGGCACCCATATCCGGCCCAATGAGGCTATAAACAAGTCAAAACTACAATAATGCAAAACTGCTTTCGCTTAGAGAGCTTTCAATTTCGCGGCGTTTTGCTGTCATCGAAAGTCGGGTCCATTGATATTATTTTCTCTGAAAACTATTCATTTTTTACTTAGGTAATAATAATGTATAGATTTTGTTGTCCATTAAAAAGATTCTCAGAATTAAAATTTTTTTATAATATTTTGTTTGTTTATTTCAAACTAAACTTTTTTTCATTACTTTATTTTATCGTAAAATATAACGTGTTGAAGGCATGATGTGTTTTTTAAACAACTTATTGTTTCTTTACACTACCGTTTAGCACTTTACTACCAAACAACACGGTGTTTTGCACTGTTAAAATATTGACATTACATTTACAAGGGATTGAGTCATGAGGTGACTACAGTTAAAACGAAAATTGTTAACTGCTTAACGCAATTACAATTTTGTTTAAGCGGTAGGAGCAAGTTTTTGCGGGATAAAGCATAAAGGAACTAATTATAAAACCAAAATATAACTATATTTGAATAGGTATGGGGGAATAGGTGACGACTTTTAAATGTAAACGATTTTGTTATTTATTTTCATTGCTCAAACTTCAGCAAATATTTCCAACATTACTGTCAATAAAAAACAGACAAAATCAATTGGGTTTGAGATTATTATTATTATTATTATTATTATTTATTTATTTCGTCATAAGACAGGAACATACTGAAGCAAGTTTACACCGCACTGTAGTGTATGACCCAATAAGCAAAACTGAATATATCTTTAATACTACTCAGTCATTTCCAACCTCAAAAGGATTCATGACTCCCTGAAATTGGTAACGAAAAGCAGCCAAAAACCTATTCAGTTTTGCTAAAGACACAAAATATATTTAAAAAAAAAAAAAAATAATTAAAATATTAAAAACGTAAATATCACAATCATTAATTACAGCTATTAAATAATAACATTCATTACTACAAACAAATAAAACAAATAACTATATAGATAGATAGAAAAATAGAAAAATTAATTTATTTTAGTCGAGAATCTCAAATTGTGGCGTTTTACCTAAAAATTTTATAGAAATACTCTCCAAATATTTGTTGAGCCACCTCCCGCCCCTCTCCCCTTTTCCCAAGCAATGGATTATAAAATAAGAATTTTTACTGTAAAAATAATTTTTTTTTTTTCATAAAAAATCTCAAGGGTTTAGCCAAAGATGTTTTAGGGGTGGAAGAAACTTCCCGCCCTTTTTAGGCCGGTGAAGGTAAAAATTTGGGTTCTCTGAGTGGAGGAAATTGTTTTTAATGAGTTAAGTGCGCTTTCGCTTTTGCTCTTCTTGGTGCTGGATTCTACCTTTTTAGCAAAATTTAAGCAATATTGTCGATAGATTGCAATGACTATTTATTAAAAACTTTTCTTGCTGTTCCATGATTTTTTATGTGTTATTTTTAAGCCTAAAATTTTTGAGTTAAGAGTTTTATTAAATTCATTGTCAGCACAAAAAAGTTTACCATTTACTGTTTACTTTTTTACGAAGCGCAAAAAGTTTTTCATTTCTTAAATATATCTTTTTTTTTTCAAATCTAACATTATGGTAATTTTGGGGGAGTTACCGACCCACGGACTTCTCTCTATAGACACGGAGTTACAATTTCCATTTCTACCCGATCATGCTCATATGCGTGTAAAACAGTGATTTCCATTCCAGATCAGTGTACCTTAACTATTTGCGTGACGTGGTGGATAATGGTATTCCGGCGTATCGGTTTACGGTTCCGGCGGAAATTTTCGACTCCTCTCGCCCTGAGAATCAGGGTTTCTGCGTGGACACCCCGGTCTCCAGGTGCCGTATTCCTAAAGCGCCGTGATAATTCACATACGACCATACCTGCACGCCCCCCCCCGAGGTTTTATTGGGGGTGCAATTCCAAAGGGGGTCGATAAAACGGGGAGAGCAAGCAGGGAGAAAAGCGAAAAAAATGGGGAAAAAGAAAAAAGGCGAAATTTAATAAAAATAGGTCTAAAATGGCTTTAAAAGCATTGAAATAGACTAAAACTGCAAAAAATTGGTGATGACGGCGTCATAATAGGTCAAAATAGGCGTCATAATTTTTGGGTATTTTTCATTTTTGGGCGGGGGAGGGCAAATCCTCCAATAAAGCAAATTTTAACAAATTTGAACTCGTATTTTTTTGGTGAAAAAACTTTAATCCCATTTTTTGCGAAAGGTAAAAAACGTAAAACCGATCAAAAATGTATTTGTTATTTAAAAAATTTTAAGTTTCCAATCAAAGTGAAAAAATAAAGCTAAAACATTTTGTTCTTGTTTTTATATCAAACTTTTTATTATGTATCTAACGAAAAAAATTTTTGATTAGGATACTAAAATGTCCTTAAAATCCATATTTTTGCATTTTACTTAAAAGTGCGGTGCGGAGTCAAACTTTTTGTCATCGATTTTGATTATTTTTTTTTGTTAAAACCTTACCCCTGCTTACAAAAGTTTTTTCAACAAAATATCTGCAGTGAGTCAGGAGTTATGACTCCCAAAAAATGGTATTTTTTGTCAATTCTGTACGTGACAAATTGCTAAATGGGTATTACGATTTACGTTACAAATTATGCACTTAAAGAGAAGCGCCTCTTTTCTACTCAATCTTGATACCTTGATCGTTAAAATAGGTGCAGTATTTGTCGAAATATTGTGTGTTTCATGGGGCGTAAAAAAAAACCCGCAATTTTTTTGTTAAAAACACCAAACACCGGCAGTGAATTTGTGAAGTTTGCCCAACCTTTCTTTCATTCACTTCGTGTTTTAGCGAAAAAATGGAGTGTTTTTTTTTGTACGGGAAACGCAATATCTCGACAAATACTAGCACCAATCTTAACGATCAAGGTATCATTGAGGTGGAAAGTTAGCCGCTTTTTTGAGTGCATAATTTGGGACATGGGTTTCCAGTGAGTCAAGGAAGTCAGGAAGAGCCTGTAAGTCAGGGAATTTTATTAAATCCAACAACAGAGTATTAAAAAATTTTGCGCCTGCGGCGCTAATTATTTATTTCTTTGTTTACTTTTTTCAATGAATTTTTTATTACATTGTATTACAATTTAATTGTAATACTCATTGAGCAATTTGTAGAGTACAGAGTTGTCCAAAAATCCAATTTTACCTGACTCACTGCAGATATTTTCTTGAAAAAAAATTTTTTGGGCTATTGGGGAGGCATGGGTAAGGTTTTCACAAAAAATTATCAAAATCGAAGACAAAAAGTTTGACTCCGCAACGCACCTTTAAATGGCTAAAGATAAACGGGCGAAAAACAATTATAAGGTTTTATGGTACCAAACAGGGTAAAGTTTTTACAAAAAACAGACATGACTTTGTATCACAAAAGGCTTTAAGGCAGAGTTAACAGTGTTCTGCTTTCGAATCAACAACTTATGTTTTTGATTAGTCTTTGTGAATACGGCTGCAGACCTCACTACGCCGGCTACACAAGTCAGAAGGGGTCTTGTCTACCGTCAGGCTTACTGGATGTCAGCAACTGTCAACTGGGTAATATTAATTTTGGTTTTTTAAATGACGTGATTAGTTTGTTCCGGTAATCGCGTATTATATTGCAAATAAGTTACCGTTTCCTTCGTTTATAATAATTTAAAATATATTTGTTAAAATTGTCGTCGATCATGCTTTAGAGGAAGAGGAGTATATGTGAATGGAACTTAACTCATAAGTGGGTAGAGGAATTAAGGTAATGATACCAAAAAACACTACGGCAAGCAGATGCGGATGAGTTTTTGGGGTATGACCAAAAAATTAAATTTTTGTCATTCTCAAGCTGCAGAGGTGTGTGGGTAATTTCCAGGTTTTTTGGGTAAACGTTTAACGGCGGATGAAAACAATGCTGGCAACAAGATGGATGGTTACCACGTGTGAGTCGCGCTTTAAATTTTAGGTGGCGGAGTCGGACCGCGAAACATCCTTCTGTTTTTGAACAAATTTTAAATCTAGAGAAGAGAAGATCTGCGGTCAGGGGCATTCTTCAGAAAACAACCCATCGAATTAGATGGTCCAATTTAAATATAGACAAACTTATAGTTTAAAATCGTCATTTTTCATTCCCGTTTTAAAAAAAATCCCGCCTGTTTTGAAATTGCTCTCTCCCTCCCTGTTAAAAAAACAGTGCACAGGGGGGGGGGGGGGGGCAGTGCACAGGTCTGCACTCTAATCCCAACGCGAAATTTTAAACTGTACTCGAGATAAACCACTTTGTCCTGATAGTTTTAAGCAATTTGAAACTTTATCAAGCACAGTGTAGACAGGGTGATTGATAGTTGTAATTGAAACAAAAATTTAAAAATTATTACACCGTTCGTTTTTGTTTTTGTTTTTTCTAAAATTCATGATTTTTGTTATGTATTGTTATTGTTTGGAAATTTTTTTTAACTTTTTAAACTTTTTTTTTAATTTTCAGTCTATATAAGACTAAAAAAACCGATTACTTCTTACAGTCATTATTTATTACAAGCCTCGTCAGGCACAGAAGCTATTTTGCCAACTAACGTTATTTATTTCAGAACAAGAAAATATTGAGGTGGAAAACGGGTATATTTTTAGGAAATCCACCTGTCGTTATATCATCCCCCATTTCTTGTTTTGTCCCAAGGACGTGGTAAATTCTGTGGAAGGTCTGCGCATCCGAACAGAGAATTTCATCAGACAGTTATCAAATTGGAGCCGGTAATTCTTATTTTAAATATCTGATTGCCTTTTCCCCAGTTACAACGGTGAACTTTTGTCCCATGATGGCGGTATCCTTATTTCCCACTTTACATTTTGTTTCGTTGTTTTATACTCAATTTCTAGGTTTATACCAAAAATATGTAAGCGATTTTAATATGTTTTTAATGTATAATTCTGTATATTTAAAACAAATTTGACACATGGCTTCTTTTGGTCATCCTATCTTCCGCTGACGCTTCTAGTCAGTTAAGCGACGCTGAGCGTAGCGCTTGGCGGCGCTTTACGACGTAAATATTATTTTTGTCGACCACACCTTCTCATTCTATTGTCTTATTTTGGAAAAAAACCTTGACTTAACCAAAATACCATAAAGTAGCGTCAAATAAAAAAACGAATGTTTTTTACCAAAACACTATTGTTCCAAACGACCGTCAATTTCTGACGCACTGCAAATTTTAATTAATTGTCGTCCATAAAAAAAACAACTCGGAATTTTAAAAACCGCCAAGCAGTCCATTTATGTTTACTTGAAATGGTTAAAACATTACTGAAACTAGAAAATCCTTATTAAAATTGAAAATTACGTTTTGTTTGTCGAATTTTTATTTAAATTTATATTAATTATTTTAGTTCTGATTTTTTTATAAATAATCGCAATTAATTCTTGTTTATTTCATTGTTTTTATAACTGGTGTAAATAAAAAAAATTAAATTAATATTTGACAACAGCAAATTGAAAATAGACTTATGTACGGATTTTATGCAAAAACCTTTTCTTGCTAGATGTGACGCTTCCAGACCGCTTTTCAATTTAGTCTCGATCATTATAGATTTGTTCTTTGTAGATTTTATGATAATATGACTTTTCGTTCTAATTTTTTTATGAATACCGGGTTCAGGGGTTCACTTTGCAAGAAGGCTACAAATTAACGTGGCTTTGCGAAGTCACGAAAACATCTTGTAAGTATTTTTTATTAATTTTAAAATTTGGGCTTAGGTGCAGTCCGCAAAATGACCGAGTTTGTTTTAATTTGTTTGTGTTTTATCCGTGAAACTACCTTAAAAAATCATAATTTTTGTACTTAAAACCAACATATCAAAATTTGCATTAGAAAAATCGGTTGAACACAATTACACCATTTCGGGGTCTTTGAATTAGAAAACAAAAAAATGTGCGTTTTAAGAATCCTACTGTTAATTCCCTGATAGGAATGTGGTCAGGCTTCACTAAGAGTACATATTAAGCCAGACCGCTTGGGGAAATATACGCATAATAATAATAATAATACAATAATACGCACCTCCTGGGTATTGAATACCGAGAAATGATTGGCATGTTATATATTTAAAAAAATTCATTAGCAATCAGATACATATAAAAATATATATATTTAGCTTAATAACAATTGCCATGAATATTATGTATTGTAAGAGTCACAACGACTCCGTTCGTACTTGGGAGTTAACCTTCCCGTGGTTTCCCTCGTAACACACGTAATGCAATTTTCGAAAAGTAATATATCCCCTCTACTTGTGAAACAGAGATTCAAATTATAAATGGTACCCCGTAGTTAGAGGGAGCGGGTGTATATTACATGAAGGAAAAATGGTACAGCTTACGTGGTAGTACCGAGGAGAGGTGCACGGGGAAAGGGTGTGAGGGCATTTGTA